>KN050042.1:1935-112014 GCA_000743315.1 Lignosus rhinocerotis TM02 | reverse complement strand
TCCTGTTTCACATGGGAATGAGCGAGGGAGCTGCGCATTTTGGGTCGGTCTGCGCTTGCTGTCGCCAGCGTGGTTGTACCTGCTCTGCATTTCCCACACCCTGGACCCCTCCACCCTCCCCTGTGCCCAATTTCAACATGCGTACCACGAGAGAAGTCACTCCGATCAATACTGGAACAACGTACAGTGGCACGGGTACATCTGCGAGCAACAACTTGTTGAAATGAATTCACACTCTAGTACCGGTTGGATGGTGTAGTGGTAACACCTCCCAGCGCATATGGGATGACCCAGGTTCAATCCCTGGTCTGACCAGTATTTTCCGTGTTTATCAGGTTATGAGCCCTGTACACGCTTTGGCATGGTTTGGAGTAGCTGGGTCTGTGTACCCCCGCCTTGTATGGGAATCCACCATTTGCCCTTATAATACTGGTTCCTTAACTGGAGTTCACAGAGTGTGACTTCAGGGGGAGTGTTGAAATGAATTCACACTCTAGTACCGGTTGGACCCAGGTTCAATCCCTGGTCTGACCAGTATTTTCCGTGTTTATCACAGGTTGGTTCGCCGACCAAGTATGACAGTATCATCGAGCCTACATTTACAGCAACGACGTTCCGGATCGTGAAGGCGTTCCAATGGTTTCGCATTCACAGCATGATCAAGGATCACCACAGACGGGTGGTGGAACTCTTGGCACAGCTGACAACACCGAAGCACTTCAAGCTGTCCTGGAGGAAGCCCGTCGACGTACCGAGGAATGCGATCGGTACTTGGTTGCCATGTGCGGACAAGCCGACGACACAGTGCGTCGTGCACCAATGCAGCACCATCCATCTGCCGCACTGTACTCACCTTTGCCGATCGCTAGCGTTGCGTACAGGTCGAAGGACATGCATGACTGGCTAATATCGCGGCGAATTGAGTACTTCGATAAGTCGTCCGAGCGTGCATTGCCATCGAATGTGCAGGATGCTCTATGCAGTCCACTGGACGTGAAATACCCTCAGTGGGTATTGCGCGCTGGCAGGGATCAGGTACGCGATTTGTCTCAAGCTGCCTGCCAACTTGATTGCATCGTTTACACAGGAACACGACTACACGGTGGCAATGCCAGGAGAATCGGAGATTCGGGTCTTGCACGATTTAATATTGACTTGCGAGAAGGCAGATCTGTCATATGACAATCACTTTGAATGCCCTACGGAAACATTGCCGTCTCCATGTCTTCAAGCTGCCTGCCAACTTGATTGCATCGTTTACACAGGAACACGACTACACGGTGGCAATGCCAGGAGAATCGGAGATTCGGGTCTTGCACGATTTAATATTGACTTGCGAGAAGGCAGATCTGTCATATGACAATCACTTTGAATGCCCTACGGAAACATTGCCGTCTCCATGTCTTCCGTGCGGTATGCCTTGTAGCTGACGCGAATGCGCTGCGGAATCGCGATGGGGAGAGTCCTCGAGAAGATTGGGCGGTTGTATTCAATCAGTTCATGGACCACCTGTGGGCAGACATGTGGCAAGAGGACAGAATCAACCAGTCGAAGGTTGAGTTCCATATCGCGTGCGTTCTCGCCCCCAATATATTATACCAGTAGTTGGTTGATACACTGTCGCAGATACGACCAACGTCTCTACGCTCATCGGGCCGTCTCTCAGGTGTGCGCAGATGGTGGTAGCGCAGGGCTTTCACATCGCGATCCTCCTCCTGACGGTGCTACCTTTCGAGCCTCCTCCAATCCTCAGTACATCACTCCCGATGTTATGTTCTTAGTCCTTGCTCGTGGACCCTTCTCTCTGGCCCCCGCTCGAGACATCGATCAAGCAAGGCAGACCGCCGAGTTCTCTGCCGAGCCCACGAGCGAAGACGAAGACACCTGGTACATCGTCCGGGTTCCCCTCCTGCTTGTCGAGTACGTCAAGACAGACGAAGACGGGGACATCGACCACAAAGGCCATCTTGCGATGACAATGAAATCCACTCTGGCTGTATACCGCATGTACAGCATGTCGGAAGAGGTCGTCTTCGGCTTGCTCGTCGATCGTCAGACTGTCACGCTCTCTGTCGCATGGGATAGCCAGGAGGCAAAGTATGCTCATGCGAAGGTGCGCTACTACATCCTGGTGACTAGCCGTGCCTTGTCATGTGCGCTCACCCGCATTCCACCCAGGACTACGTCTGTTGTGATCCTGTCCTGACGGCGACCTTCGATATCTGTCAACCCCTCGATGCCCTTCGCTTGCGCTTGGTGCTGTTCAACCTCCGGGCCCAAGGCGTCCGTATGGTGGGGCTGACGGACGACAAGATCGGAAGGATACTCGCACCGTTTATAGGCCAAGACGTGCCGGATGACGTCCGGTGGAAGGAGGAGGAGCATGCCCCTGAGACGAGCGAGCCGGACGTGGCAGCTGGAGAGGAGAACATCACGAACTGGTCTGCTGCTGTTGTGTCAAGTACAGGGGCCGAGTGATGATGTGTACTGTCTCGCGTATTCCAGCCGTTTGTTGCGTTTGTCAGAACTCCGGTGGGAACGAGCGAGTCTGAGCTGAGCACATATGTGATTGAACATGACAGATCTAAGTCGCTCCATATCCATGTGTTGATGAGGGAAAGTCTCCGGATCTGGGGGCGAGTCATAAAGCAGCCGGGACGACCATCGTTCTCGATGCGCCTCGATGCTTGCAACCACGATGTCCGATCTGTCCGTCTCGGAGGTGCCATATATGTCTTGTCACCGTACACGACTCATCTCAGACTCATGGCTGGGGCTCAATCGCAAAGCTTTCAATTTATGGGTACAAGGCCTGTCCGAGGAGTAGAGTACAAGCAGGATTCCAATCGCAATGAATGATCTCAAAAGACCATATACCCATCCCTTCCTCTCAGCTCTCAGCTCTTCGGAGTCACGGACGGATCACAACAAACCTAGAAAGAAAACCCAAGAATAACCCGGCCAGCTCAGGATTACAAATGTGATGAGCGCCGTGTACGTATACCGGCAGTGCTGCTTGCATTCATTCATTAAACTCAATGCAAAACGGACCCCCGCACCGTGACGCCATTCGGCCAGACGCCGTCATGATGCAGTGTACATGCAGTCTGCCACGGATAAGCATCATGGGAGCCTCTTCTGAGTCCCCAGGGTGCCCAGTGCGCCCGGACGGATGCCAGGAAGCCAGTGGGAGCCTCTTCTGAGTCCCCTTCCTATACAGGGTGCCCAGTGCGCCCGGCCGGATGCCAGGAAGCCAAATGCTATGATAATCTAGCATTTATTGCTGTACTCAGCCGCAGCACGTCGGGAGACAGCCTATGCAATGTTCCGAGGCGGCATGTCGTGCGAGCGCTCCGAGTGTAGTCTGGTCGACGAGTCACGACGACCCACGCGGAGGGGTTGTGCTAGCGATGAAGCGTAAGTGGAAGGCGGTCAGATTGCGAAACCGACGGTAGTCAGCGTGGACGCGTGCTCTTCCAGGGGAACCATCATCGTCGTGAATTATAGACGAGAAGTCAAGAAGCGTACGTACTATGTACTACTATAGCCATCGTCAGTAAGTATAGTAAACCGGAGCCGAGGTAAACATGGCCGGAGGCCCCCAATCCTAAAGCTAAAGAGCGGTTTTGCATCAAGAAAGAAAAAACCCAAGATAAAGCACAGCAACCTAGCATGTACTGTACTGTACTGTATGTACGCGAACTACTAACATATGTGAAGCAGACACCCCAGGCCTCCCCCACCCCCAAGCACACTTTCAGAGTCTGACCTCACTCGGCAACCTCCTCAGGTGACAGCAACCACGCTGGGCGCATGTTCCCAAGCGAGGCATAATGGATGCTGCCCCTGCCCCCGGCGCGCGCCGCCGACGTCCCGGGGGAGAAGATATCCCCGCCTGGAAGCCCCGAGCGCTGTGGCCCGACGCTCGAGCTGAGGTCGGACTCGCGGAGGACAGAGTGGTCCTCCCCGTCCTCGTCCTCGTCCCCATCCTCGTGTCCGTCCTCGTCCTCGTCCCCGTTCCCCTCCCTCACCCCATCCTCGTCCTCGTCGATGAGCCGCCTGCTCCTGCGCGTCTCGATCCGCTTCGAGAGGTCAAAGGGCGAACCGAGCAGGCGGGGCCGTTTCGGGATGCGGAGCATCGGCCGCGCGGAGTCGTAGGGCGCGTCAAGCGCACCGAGCGGGCCAGGGCTAGGGCTCTCTGGGACGCCCTTGCGCTTCATGCCCACATGCCTGGCCGGGGCAGCGCGCTCCTGTCTAGATCCCACGCACAGATGAGCAAAACCAGCAATCGCGTGAGTAAACGCGGGCGATCCGCGCAGGAGCAGAGCGGTGAAAAAAGTGAGGGGGGAGAGGGAAAGGGGGGGAGGAGAGAGAGAGAGAAAGAGAGAGAGAGGGAGAGAGAGAAAGGACACGCACGACGCCTTGAGAGCCTTGTACTTGCCCTTGACGCACTCGTACTTCTTCCTGAGTTCGCGGAGTTCGCGCTCGAGGCGCTCTTTTGCGAGGCGCTCGTCGCGCTCGCCCTGGGCGTGTGCCTCCCTCGCGCGGAGGGCGGCCTCGCAGCGGTCGATGAGGAGGGCCTTGTCGTAGATGAGCCCGTGCACCTTCTCGTTCAGGCTGGCGATCTGGGCGCAGAGGTCGCGCCGGGACTGCAAGGGGCCGCCGTGGGCGGGGTCGGGGTCGGTGGAGATGAAGACGCGGCGGATGCTGGGTATGAGGAGACTATGGTACTTTTTGGGCACGAAGCGGAGGTCGGGTATCGCTAGAGGCCGGGTGTGATCGTGAGGCGACGGGAGGGAGTCGAGGGGTGGGGGGAGAAACGCACCGATGGAGAAGGAAGCCCTGCATGTTGGACAAGACGCGTTCATGGCGTCTGCGCTGGTTTCAATGTAGGTTGTGAGACATGCTTCGCAGCAGAGGTGGCCTGAGAGAGAACGCGGTGAGAGGAGAGAACGCGGAGAGGAAGTTCAGACGGACCACAAGGAGTACAGACAGGGACGCGGAGGGTGTCGAGGCAGATGCCGCACGTGAGGCTATCCATGGCGGGGGGGATCCAGACCGTCGCAGATGAACGCCTGACGGCGAGAAAGGAGAGAGGGAGTCAAGAGGGAGAGGCGGGAGTTGGGCGGGGAAAGAGAGAAAGCGAGAGGAACAAACCGTGTTCCCCTTAAGCGCCGCCCCTCTGCCCAGACACGATCACATGACTGTGATTCTCACGGCGGCGGCAGACGCGTCCACAGCACGCTACTACGGCACGAGTAACAAGAACTGAACAGAAACTGGACAGTGGACGAACCGACCTAGGAGCATCAGGAGCGCCCGTCGATCGTGCAAGTGGGTACTAGGGAAACCAGGAAAGGGTACTGTATACTATAAAGCGAGAGCTGTGACTATGGACACGACAATGGCACTGCTTGGAGTAAAGCGGGAGGACTCGAGAGAGAATTAGTACAAAACAGGCAAGTAAGAACAAACTACACAGCTTTTACCACAAGAATCCCTGGGGTTCGTCTTACGGCGAGCCTGTCCATGGGCTAGCGAAGACTGGTGGAAAGAAGCCTATTGGAGACGGCGATGGCACCATACCGTAGAAGATTATTCATAGCCAGTGCCAACACCAGTCCACTGTCTAGCCAGATCATCGAAACCGTTTGAATCAGGTTTGAGTCACTAACAGCCTTTTTCATGATTGTAGTCCTTTCTCATATATACTACTCGTGAGGCGAGGTTGGCCATCTGATGACACCTGCTATCTGGTCCAATATAGCTGCCGCTCTCCGCAAGAGCTGAGGGCACGCAAAGGTGTCGATAAAGCCCTCCCCTCAAATCGGAGCCCGTTCTCAGACTACTTATGTAGAGTCCGGGGTTGGGAACCGGCGCTTCAAGTTCCCGCAATTGGTATGTTGAACCAGCCCCATGACTCCCACCTCCATTTCCGCCATCGTCGTACCATTCGCAATTGTCCAGCATTTATCACTTTACGCGTGCTATCGCAGCATCTACCAATCCCTTATGTCCAACAACTCTCAGTCTCCGAGTCTTGCCAGTAAATATGTTTGCTCTGTTGTCTAATGGACTATCGTCACTGAAGTCCCCGCACCCACTGTAGTGGTCCTCTCCGCCATAGAACCAAAGCCAGATCCAGAGGACATCATAATACCGCCGGATGACCCAGCCTTGTGCATTGCATCTCCTCCCTTTGACAAGCCCACCGCCGACTTGATCCTGCGCAGTTCGGATGGTGTGGCCTTTCACGTCTTTTCGTGCGTCCAGGACGCCTCCCCTATCATTAAGGACACTCTCCAAATACCACAACTTGGAGCTGCAAGATCGGCCCCGGCAACCATCGACCTCGCAGAACCCAGCACGACGCTGGACCCCCTGCTCAGGCTCTGCTACCCTGCCGCCCAGCGCCCGACATTTGAGCTCTTCGACGACGCGAAGCCGCTCCTTTGCGCGGCGCACAAGTATGAGATGGGGCGTGTGATCAGAGTCCTCGAGGACGCGGTTCTGCCGCACGTACGGGAGGATCCCATCCGCGTGTCAACACGGTACGGCATGGGCGAGACGATGCGGACCGCCGCACGTGCGTCGCTTGATGTCCCCTTCCTCAGCTGGCGCTACAGTGCAGAGATGGAGGACATCAGCGCAGGCGCGTACCACCGGCTGCTCACGTATCGCGAGAGCTGCAAGGACGCGGTAAAACTCGCCTGACGCGGCGGCACACGTATCGCGAGAGCTGCAAGAGGGCGGTAAAACTCGCCTGGCGCGGCGGCTAGGACAGTGAATCTGGCAAGGCAAGGAGGTGCACCTGGGTCTGCTGCACCCACTGTATCGCGCATCTCCACAAGTCGGAGTACTCGGGAAACAAGTGCACCACTGCTTGTGGCACGGCGAAGTGGTTTTCCGAGTTCCAGACTGAAGTGGAGGCCGCGTTGGACGCGCGACCGAGTGTGGCCACTCTGGAGGAGCCTTGCCTCACGGACAAGGTGCTGGAGCAGGCTTCGAATGGCGACACGTGCAGAACCCTCGTGCGGCCGCAGATACGCGAGTATATGGCTGCGCTCGTCGAAGAGGCAAACGTCGTCATCCCAGAAGCGTATCAGGATCTCTGATGCAAAACCGCGACTGCTCTCTAGGTATCGCTCGAGACCAGGTTATGAGGCGGAAGTCTGATATGAAAGATCGACCGTGACGTTGCGGTGAGCGGTCCCCCGCTCATACGCACTTGTCCAATATCGGCCGAGATCCGGTACAAATCCACAGCTTGGAACCGTATGTGTGCACCGCACATGTATGCCTATAAAATGGCAGCTTGGAACCGTATGTGTGCTCTGCACATGTATGCCTATAAGATGATTGTACTAGTAGACATGAATGCACACACAAACCTAGATACCTAGCGCCGAGTATCACACTCGGGTCAACATCCACGATCCAGTCCAGGACGCACAGCGTCGCTTTTACGTTCGTCAGTGAGAAGACATATGCTCTTCTCATCGCGCGGTGTTTGGACATGCTGTTGAAGGCCTGCCCTTGCGCATCATTTGTCGTCCCATATATCGCGCCCAACGACTGGGTGGTACTACTAATACGGTGTGTAGCTGCGGGCCACTATCAGAACTTAGAAAGACTGCAGAAGAATGTGGTTCTGAAACGCCGTTGGACTCCATATGTGTCTTGCACGTTCAATTTGTATCTGCCTTCGGACGGAGCCATTTGGCATATTAGTATAGGAGTGTAGCACCATAACCCATCGGGCATCAGACAACCTCGAATTGGTCTCGGGAAATGGAGATTGAGGGATTTACTTTCATAATGTTGACCTCGGAACTGTTACCTCTCATGTACATTCTCAGACTGTTATGATATACACTCATTGGCCCTATGCGAATAGAGATGGCCCACAAACCGTAGCAGAGAAATGACGTCTGTAGTTAACCTGATTACGACTGGAATACTTCACAATTACATATCAGTCTCTATGTGTGAGAGTTAAAGCGATTCCACCCGGACCACACGACTGATACCGCCAGACCGGTTTCCCAAATTACCCTGGAACTTAGATGACTCCCTTGATGATGTCAGCCGCCTGTCAACAGACCGTCAGAACCGAGACGTCAGCGTGAATGATAGGCTGCTCTGCTCACCCTCTCGGCAACAGCGTAGATGGTCGCTTGCGGGTGGTTCGCGAAGACGAGCGGGATGACCGACGCATCGACGACGCGCACGTTGGCCGTTCCGTACACCTTCATAGTCGCGGGGTCGACGACACCTGGTAGGAGAGTAGATCCAAAATCAGGCTTCACTGTATCCGCATGCGGCTCAGGAGAAAACGCACCTCCGATGTTCTGCGGCAACATGATGGTCGTGCCCATGGGGTGGAAGATCGTCCTGAGGAACGTCCTGGTGTACCTGCAAGATGGTCAGCACGAACCCCGACAGCCCTGGACTGCGCAGACTGCTTACTGGAGCCACTGGTCGTCGGTCGAGACGTTGGACATGGGCTGGTGCGGGGCAACGACGAACGGAGCAATAGGCTGGCTCTGCGTCATCGTGCGCGCGAACTTGGCACTAGCGACCGCGAGTTGCACATCTACAGGTCGGAAGCTCGTGAGAACAGCACAGACAGCGGAAAGGAGGCCAAGACGACGCACCAACGTCGTTGTTGAGCATGCCGAGGTCGATCGCGGGCTGTTTGAGCGGGTTGCTCGAGTTGATGTGCTACCGATGCATGTCAGTGATTGGTGCTGGAAGGGACATTTTGCAGGATACATACGATGCTGCCACGCATCCAGGGGTGCTATGGAGGGTCAGGTATGAGTGAGTTATAATAGAACACATGGAGTGCATTTGTCACGAACCATCATTCCAGTCCAGATCGTGATGTAGTTGTCGCCCGCAGAGGGTGCAAGAGCCGTCTGACCGCCGGTCGGGAGCATGATGTACTCCAAGGACGCGATATCGCTGGAAAGCAACCAATCCAAGTGGAACTGGTATTGCGCCTTCGTGATCGGTGAGAGGTTCCGCGAGTTCGCGAGCGCCGTTGCGGTGGTCTTCAACTGAGCAAAGTCGGCGGATGAAGTAACCTGCTTCGCGGTGGGGAAAACCAACGCAAATTGGGCAGAAGCGAAGAGTCCGGTGCCGTTGGCCGCGCTAAATGATGCTCAATCAGGTTATGGTTGTTATAACAGTAACAATGGGACGTACTACTGGGCTTGTTGTTGCGCCAAGAAGGTTGCGTTGTTCCTCAGCTCATCTGGAGACTGATATGAGTATTCTCATTTGGTGGATCGCCCGGCGACTGCACATACCGTAGGTGAGGAAATCGTCGGTGATCTGGAAGTCTTGTGCGAGCAAAGTGTGTTCCTAGAAGATAATCAAGACCATAAACTGTACGAGCGCAGACGAGAACTTACCATGAGGTTCTCGCCGACGCCGGGGAGATCAATGAGAGTCTGGATACCCAAGGATTGAAGCAGGGTCTTGTTGCCAATGCCTGGACATCGGTTTCAGTTTCAGGCCTATGTCAAAATTACAATATTACGCACCAGAAAGCTCAAGCAGTTGTGGGGTCTGAACCGAACCTGAAAATCCGTGTATATCACAGATCGAAATGTATACCATGCAAAGACCTACCCGCTCCAAGAATGACCTCCTTGGTCGCAGTGATCGTGCCGGAGGTGCCAGAGCTACCAATCGAAACCACGTTGACGCTAACGGCCTGCAGAGCTGCTCCGGAAGAACCGCTCGCGAAGTTGATCTTGGTAGCCTGATGAAGCTCTCGTCAGCAATGACATGACACGAGTGACGACAAGAAAGCACATTACCTGAGTGGCTTGAAGGAGGGTCAAGTTGGGCTTATCCGCATTGTCCGCGTAGTAAGTGCTAGCCGAGTAGGAACGCTTGCCGGTGCGTTGGTCGATAGTCATCTCGCTGTTATAGATGCCAGTGCCATCACCGCTGTACTACTCATGGGACAAGTCGTGAGTACCTCTCTGAATTCAATGCCTAACCGGAACATACCGGATCGCTGTTGGTAACGATGCCAAGATTGTTCACGGTCTGGACGAACGGGCCGGTGACGTTGCTGTAGAAGTTGTTGTACGAGCACTATGTGGCTGGATTGAGCACAGCATCTCCCGCGACGCCGTGTTCGCTTACCTGAAGAGGACCGGTGCGCCCGTGAACGGCATTGAAATTGGCGTCAGGGATGGAGTTCTGTCCAGGGTACGCCCCGAGCTGCGTAGGCGTCTGAGGGTTAACAGACTCCGCCTTCTTGAAGTACGGCAGCAGAGACTCCCAGTTCCACCCTGTGGCTCCGAGCTATTTACAGTGTTAGCCACCACACGAGTGCGATAAGAGGAAAAAACTGACCGACTCCCAAGCATCATATTCTGGTTGCGAAGCTCGGTCCCAAGCCATGAAATTGATGCCGCTAGAACCACCAAGCAATTTCCCACGCGGGTACGGAATCGATTGTCCGTTCAGTCCCGCTTGGGGGGTGGTGACAAACCGCCAATCGAAGTTGGGATTGCCACTAGCCTGCCCAAAGAATTCTGAAAAGGGGACGTATCAGCATACGCATGGCAAGGACCGACCATGCATCGCGCAACATACCGGGAGTGTCGATGATGGGCTCATTGACAACATGGAGACCGGCTTCGACGATGGCGACGGTGACACTAGGATCTTCAGCCAACCGCGCAGCGACCACGAGACCAGCAGTTCCGCCACCTAAAGTCATAGGGGACAAGTCAGAGGGAACCCAAATCGTTAAGCGCAGGTATCGTACCAACGACAACGTAATCGAAGGTCGTAGTAGCTAGAGAACCATAGGCTTAGGTATAATTTTATCCACTCGAGCTTCGCGAGACACGCACCTGCTTCCGCGACAAAGGCGTAGGGGAGACAAGTGAGAAGGAAGCTGAAGAAGGGGTTGAAACGCATTGTGACCGCGGATTAGCTGTTCGATCTGCAAGTGTTGTTGATGGGGTAGCAAGCTGCTGAGGACTCCCCGGTCAGTAGCGGCTCCCTCTTATACCCCACGGGTCGTATAGGATCTCCTTAGGCTCAAACACCGACCACAAGGCTCCAAAACGCACCAGACCCTTTCAGGGACGGATTTACGACGCGAGCGTAACGCGCGACTCAGAACTTAACGCTGTCATCAATGCTCAAACGCTCTGGTCGTATTTGTCCACAACGGCGGACGCTGAGCTCCACAAGACGCGAAACGATGCCTCTACGATACGTCCTCACCGCGATGAACATAAGAACGCCAAAGTTGTTTGAGGGACTGCCAGCTACAAGGAGATATGAATGAGTAGCTGTAGCATTGACTGGGAAGTATCCCCCAAGACTGAGGGAGAAACACCGCGGCGCTCCAGCGGCCGGCTTGCTTCACGAGCGTAACGCGGTTGTCCGATGGCCGTGGCCGTCCAAGTGATGTGCGCAGCGCATAGATTCACACCATTCTTACCATAGCATCGGCTAACGTTGAATGATGCGCCTCCTCTGTGATCAGCGATGGAAGAAGCTTTCGGGGATACAGCATGACGAAATTGGGCTTTCTAGGCCAGTAGCCGAGGAAATACCTTGGATGGACTAGAGGCTTCTACTCGGCTATACGGCGGCAATGAGCTACGGCAACTTGGAATAGCTATAGGTGGGTCTCTGCTCACAGCTAAAGTCTCGACCAAGAGTGGGCTTCATGGCGCTCCGGCGGCCGGATGATAGGGTGGCTATTGTGTATGAACTCTACAGAGCTAAATTCAGCTGTATGGGAAACAAATTTCCAACATATACATAACAAGGCAGTTCACCTTCGTAAGCCCAATTGGGAATGAAATAACGCTCACGTGAACTTCGTATGCTGAACGTGACAATGTCGGTGGTGAACGACATGATTAGCAAGTTGCTCAAGCGGTGCTGAAACTTGACGGGGCTAGCATGAGCCGCGTCCTCGGAGCGCGTTTTAGAAACAATAAGGTGGACCCACAAACGTACCCCGACCATATTCGGAGCTGCGCACTAACCTGCTGGAGCTGGAGGACGGGAGAAACAGTTCACAAAGAACGGAACTCTTCGGCGATCACATGCTGCTTGATGTGTAAGTATCTGCAGGGATGCTGCTCTGGGCTGTTACTAAGATGATCAGGGCCGCATACCCTTAGACAGATGGGTGCATTGGTAGTGACGTACACTGCTTGCGGTTAATTCGTGCTTAGCGCCAAATTGAGTGCAACCTCATGCTCTGCCTAAACTTGCCTTCAGTTTTTAGCATGGTTATTGAACGCCGTGGTCTAGCCTTCTGCAACAGCACACATCGACCGGCGAAAACTGTAATAGGACTTCAGTCATAACTCTTCTGCAACATCTTTTGCTAGTCGGGCGACGCTGAAGAAGTTGCCTAAGTGATGGGCCGACGCCTCCTCCAGTCCGCATCCCGCTTCCTTCGTCAGCAGCCCGACATGTTGCTTCAGGTTGCTCACACAGTGCCCGAAGAACAACGAGCATGCTTCTGTGACGCTATGTGACAGAGTTGGAGATAGCGACGCTGGAGCGGGTAGCCACTACTCGTCCGCAGGCTGATTGAGTCTGGCAGTTTCTGGCTTATGGCATAGGCGGGTGGTCTACATCGGCTTTGACTCTGGACATCTGAAGCTCAGATTGGGGTAGTCGCAGAGAAAAAAAACATACCTCAAGTCGCGCATTGAACAGCATGCACCTGAGCGACACGTTACTGTGAGCAGACACGAACTCACATAGGCCATGTCACACTTGTATCTTCTTTTTCGTTCAAACCATGTCTCATAGCAAAGGGTGTAACTCGACATTGCGATAAGGCCGTTTCGATGATGATTACTTGTGCATAACGATGTTGGAGAGTACGCACATGGAACTTGTCACGAGGATTCTAGGTTTGATGTGGGATTTACTATCGACCAGGAGCACCAAGGGCCGCAACAATTTTAGCGCGTTAGGGCGTTCGGATACTTTGTGAGATTAAGACATCTCGCCGGCCGGGATATCGATAATCTGTATGAAGTGGAGAGACTTGCCGGAGCACAATGCTCGGCCGGAATCCGTCAACTTCGCTACCGGAGAATATGCCCGTCCAAGCTAAGCCTTGGGAGGAGCGAGTATCACACGTCAAGAGGTAGGAACATGTAGAGACTGAGACATCGGAAAATACCTGAATGCAAGCAAAAGGCCGCCCTATACTTCGTGTGTAACTCGATCAAGGGTGGGGGAGGTAGTACGTGGTGCTGAGTGAATCAACAACCCTTCGCCGTTGAGGACCCACAGCCATAAGGGACTTACGATGCATTTGTGAGTTCATTTGTCTGTAAGACAACATCAAACGAACAACTACTGTATGTTGTGCGTTGGAGAAACTGATGGTTCGAAAGACCCTCGAACTTTCACGAGCGGTACAGCGGGCGGTGCAGTGTCGGAGTAGTATAGAGCAAGGACAGTCACTGCCATCAGTCGGAAGGGAAACAAACAGCCCCGATCCGATGAGGTAATCCGAGCGCTTCTCTACCTTGCTCCAGGCTCCCAGGCGTTTCGTCTAGACATCGACCACAACCTACCCGGTGCCGCTGGTCCCGACCATCGTCCAGCTCCACGTTCACCTCGGCGCTGACGGCCTCAAGAATTCTCCTCTGTCTTGTTGACTAGTCCCTTGTTCTGGCGCCATGGCACGACACGCAACAAGCGTCATGTCTCTTCTCTTGCTGACCGCTTCCGTACTTGCGCACGAACACCACGATGAGTTATCGGAGGAGGAGCAGAATGCTCCGGTAGACACGATATTATGGCTGCACATCTTCCTACAGGCCGCAGTCTGGGGCGTTCTTTTCCCAACGGGAATGGTCCTGGGACTATCACGCAGCCGCTGGCATGTACCATTGCAGGTGCGTAAGCTCTACCGCACTTGGTTCATGTCCTGATCGATGGGAAGAGCGTCGGTTTTGCCCTAACAGTAGCCGGTTATGTACTTGGGCACTCGCATGGTGGGAGGGTGTTCCTTGCCGGCGCGCACGGGAAGATGGCGAACATTCTCTTCGTCCCGATCGCCTTACAGCTCTTCCTCGGCATTTACCTCAAGCTACACGTACACGAACAGACCATCCGACCGTGGGCTGTTAAGTTGCACGGAGTCGTTGGCAAGGCGTACCCCATCCTGGGTTGGACCCAGATGCTGTTCGGCGCTATCGCGTTCAGAGGGTATTGCCGCGGCGGGAATCTGGGACAATGTCTCGCACACTACATCATGGTACGTTCACATCAAGCCTTGTCCTGCAGTCTGATGCTTCACCATCGGTGTAGGGAAGCGGATTCATTGCGTATGGTACCATCATGGCTGTTCTCTTACTGGTCGGCGAAGCATGGGTGCGCCGCAGTGGCCGCAGTCCCGATTGGTGGGATTCTTGGGTCATCATGCTTTGGGTACGGGTGTCCTGTATCTCCATTTCCAGCATTCACTCACGCGGATATCTCGCTCTCGCAGGGCATTGGTATGTAGCACTCACCCCGCGGCTTGTTCTCCGTAGTTGATTTTCACTGTCATGCCAGTCAATACCTTCACCGAGCATCACGGGAAAGGATGGTCTGTCAAGGATATGCAGCATACGTATGTCATCCTACGCTCCTCTGTTTAGGCATGCAATCCTGACACATCCTCAGTATTATGGGAGTGCTCTGTACGTTCAGCTTTCAATACCTTCGGTTCGCAAGCGTCTGAGTTCCTCTAGGGTGGGCTGGCGGCCTTCTTGGCATCTTCCTCTCCCGTAACAACCAGGTTCGTCTATCCTACATGCCTTCCAAATGATATGACCTCTTACGCACTACCACAGCGATCAGTCGTTCCGGCGGTCATGTGCGTGTCATGCCAAAATTTCCGTTATATGCCGTGACACTCATTTGTTTGTTCGCATAGTATCGTCCTCACTGGATGGGCCATGTCCGATCACGCTCAGGCTCTTATGCTCTCTACGAAGGTTTCGAACACTTTGCCAGACTGCGGTTTTGAGTCTGATCCGGTCGTTCATAGGTCCACGCGATGTTCGGATACACCCTAATGTCCGCAGGTGTCACCCGTATCATTGAGGTGTGCTTCGTCGCACCGAAGTACACCCAGGACGTTACCGACGGTGATGCGCATAGCGAGCACACGCTTGATGGCAGCCGCGACGACTCAAATAACAGTACTAGCAGTCCGATGCGAGCGTTCAGGCATCTGCCTCCTTTCGTACGTCCAATGTTGTCTTGATGTGTGCACGTCTCACGTTGTTATGCAGCTACTTGTCGCCTCTGGGCTTATCTTCATGTCAGCCACTGACGAGGAGCTGCACTTCGTGCATGATCAGGGGATGGACCACGTCACATATATCTTGATTATGTTCAGGTACGTACAAACCTCCATTCCTGCTCCCCTGATGCATTGACCTCATCCACGGTCTGCAGTTTGGCCTTCCTTCTGTACACGCTCATCGTCTCACTCATCAACTTGTATGCCACAAGCGGACGGAACGCCACCTCCTCCGCGTCTCGCGACGGCGCGATCGAGCTGACGGCGAGCAACAAATGGTATACGCCTGTACCCGCTGCGGAGGGTGACCTCGAGCCTGCGAATCACGTCATAGGCGACGACGACTGATATGGTACTGTCGATCTGGAAGGATTCTTCCAACCCTAATGGCTTGTTGTTTGTTGTATCTTGTGTGCGTTGTTTGTTGTGCAACGTAAGCAACGAATCTTGCGTTTATTAATGCCATAATAATAGAGGGAGCGTTCCGTCTGTAGCTCCGCATGCCAACCATGGGCATGCTTGTGGCGTTGACCAGCGACAGCCGCTTGTTGTATAGGCAAGGCTGCTGACGCGGCTATAATTGCCCTTCCCCCAACTACCAAGTGCACCTGTGCCCTTTCATCTTCAAGTACTGCACAACGACAATAACTGCTACGATCTCAGCCAACTGACGTATCCTATAGTTGATTGTGACCCAGACAGATCCATCGGGACCTCTGACAAGAATGAGCAGTTTCGCGGAAAACACTCGTAACACTCGTGAGACACCAAGCCGGTGTACTTGCAGAAGGTGATCTGAGCCTGGATGTGGCGGGCTCTGGCTTACCCGGACAAATTGTCTCATCCTACTAGTTCACGTCTTTACCAGGACCGGGTACACCTCGAGCCACATAGACACCTCACCAATGAGTTCGGAATTACCGACATATCCCGGATTTTCGAGGCTTGTAAGGAACAGTTGTCACCAGTCGAAGGGTCGACCGTGACGGACAACATCGTGCCCCCACAGGAAACCTACGGGTCCCGGCTACTATGATTGGTGGTGATACGAGTGTCGTGTTCAACGCGAAACAGAAGGAATGGCTATGCGACTTGCATATCTTGACTATTGTGGCGGCAAGTGCTCAAACACGAAGTGGATGTTCACTTGTGGTGTCTGGGCGCTGTGGAGCGTCCCTCCTATATAATGCGCATCAAACGACGTCTGACCGAACTTGTTCTCCCTCGACCCCTCCACTTCCCTGACGCGACACTCACGATGTCTGTGCACCGAGCGCTGTCTAATCTCGACATCTTTCATACGATTCTCTGTAAATTCTCGCTACTCCCCCAGCTAGGGATCAGCGACCTTCAAGAGCCCTTCATCGAGGATGTGGACGTTTGTAGGAAGACAGTAGCAAGTGTGGCCCTGACGTGCAGAGCATTCTCAGAGCCTGCCTCTGTCATGCTCTGGTCGAGGCTCGACAGTCTCACTCCGCTATTCTCGACTCTACCGGGCTGGAAGAAGATTACGCAAGAGCGCCACCACGGGACGAAATTTTGCAACTATATGATTCCTGGTGTTCATGTGGGTACATACCCTACATACCTTCCACTCTATTGGGCGCATTGTTGATGCGCCACCGTGCAGTACCTTGATGGCGACCCGCAAGCGCGAACCGAAGCAGATTGGGTACGATTCGAGGAACTTGCCTCTCGAGTGCGGTATTTGGTGTGCCCCGAAGACACCTACGATCACTCTGTTCTTGCCCAGCTGATCCTATGTATGGATGGAAAGCCACTGTTGCCCAACCTTCAGAGCTTGCGCTGGCCACAATCGGTGAGCAACCCAGACAACGAACGCCTTCTCAGGCTCTTGTGCATGTCGGAGGTACTCGCCGCCGTCGAGATCACGAGGCGGGGAAACGCTAAAACTTGCTCGGAGGACCTTGATATCATTGACAGGGCATGCCCCAACCTGCAGCATCTGCGTATTCAGTCGAATCTCACGTTCAATCAGATTCTGAACTTACGAAATCTCCGGTCGATTACCATGACCCTCCGCAACGCCGAGTATCTGCAGGAGCTTGGGAAGCTTCCTTTCTTGCGGGCGCTGGCGATGCATATTCCATGTTCCAATGCGTCGAAAATGTCGGTAAAGGACATGCCCCGTTTCCAGGGCTTCGGAGCGTTAGAACATCTGTCCATACATTCGTGTCGGTGGTGGCACACTGTCCATTCCGAAATGATCACCTACTTTATCTCCACGATCAGTTCCCCAATCTTGAAACATGTTGCGTTCAACATGACTGCTGACAGTTCTCACATCTTGCAACGAGACTTGGAAACTGTCTGTTCCTTCAGCTGTATGGAGCTGATCCGTAGTCTTCGTTTGACCATATACGTCAAAGTTCCAATCACCCTGATCCAAGACCAAATCGGCCTACATCAGCAACACCGGCAGCAATCGATGATTGACTTACCATTGGTCATGCAGCCCTTGTATCGTCTTCGTTCCTTGACCCATCTCTACATATGTCCCGTCGGCCCATACACCTCCATTTCCTCAGATGCAAGCTTGAAGCAGATCCCGGCCGCATGGCCGGACCTCAAGGAACTGACAATCCTACCTCCTTTACCTGAACGAATCTGGCCAATCCCGATAGAAGATTGTCATCCTTCGCTGAGCGGTCTCATCGGCTTGTCCGAAGACTGCCCGAATCTGGAGATCCTTCATATCCTCGTCAGAAAGGTGACACAAAGCGAGATCGCGGAGATCGAGGTCCGTGCGGCTGCACGATGGTTCCGCGAGAGAAAGCTCAGGTCCCCGTTTTCGACTCTAAGAGTGGAAGACCTGTCGCATGTTAACCGCCTGAATCGCGCATTATCTCGTCTCTTCCCGTTGATTGAACGTGATCAATGGCACTGCAAGGCGCCGCATGACATGCTGCCAGGATAGCTCTCGCATTAGTTTCTATGTATAACTATTGCACAGATCATGTACATAAGTACTCTTCGAACTGATGCTGTCACATCTTCGGGATATAGAGTCTTGCCACTTGAGAGAGGCAAGTCATACATCATAGACTGCTCACTTCTTGGAGGTCAGTCACGAACACGCTCAGCAACCCATCTCTCCTTCTGACACAACCGAGTGATGGGTGGCGGTAGCCTTCGTGCTTTTGAACAGGGGAAGTTGCATATGCATCTTCCTCTCTATTCACGTCTAGAGCTTGTTTGTTGATGAAACATACGAATGGGAAGAAGAACATGACTTTCCGTAGACCCATGACATGCACATGTTGGAAGAGGGTAAGGGCAGTGAGAGGGAGAAACTCCCGGTCTGCGTGGTCTTATAGTAGGCGCTGTATCATCCGAGGGACACCCTCAGGCTAGGACACCATTAAGGCTATTTGTCTGCGACTTCGAAGTTTGGGCGCTAGTACTAGTTATTTTCTTCTCATCTTCTACCATCTGCATGGCCTTCTACACTGTGCTCGCCCTACCACTCTCCGTTCTCTGGTCTGCTTTGTACGCTTGCGATGGACTCATGCCGCTTCCGACATCCCCTCTAAACTCATCGTGGGTGCACATGCGGTGTATAGACTAGGAAGCAAGGGGAGGCCTCTCCACCTCGACGTTTCCTTGCCTTCCCCACCAGTGTGAACAGTCCTTTGACGGGAAAATCCTCTTACAGCACTGAGGCTTTTGCACGGAGAATTTGCGTTCCTCTCATTTACCGATATCAGGGCAGAACTCGAAGCCCTACATGCCCCAGTCAGAGCCTTCTTGCTGTATGACGTGCCACGAAGCCCTACATGCCCCAGTCTGAGCCTTCTTGCTGTATGACGCAGTGTCCGTATAACATATCCTCGCTGGGATACCCTCTGTTTGCTCTGAGTGGCTAGAATCGCAGCAGCCTCTGAAATGCCGTGTTAACGACGCTGGTCATCTACGAGCTCGTTCCTCCATCAAATGTCGATATTCTCGGGCTATCTGCATCGGACAGTAATCCTAGACCACAGTCGCGAACGCACGATACGGGCTGCTTGCGCTGGAGGCTGACTTCCTCTCTTGACTGTCGACGACATCAGCCAGACGCTGTACCGCTCGCTCTCCGGCCTCCGCATAGTGGGTGTCCCTCTCACAAATGTCGTACCTACAAGAACTGGGCGCACATCGTCAACTGCAATGGAACAGCCGATGAAGGACACCTCGTCTACTTCCACACCTGGGTTCTGCGGCTTACTGATGTTGCTGAGGCTTGACGTTCTATGATGCAACACATCGTCTTAGGCACTCACGGGCGTCCTCTCCATCAATCATGTCTTCTGCCGGGCGGCACCCTAGCCTGTAATCATGGCTCAGAATACTATGCGCTATACCAGGGGCGAGCAACTGCTTCGCACAATGATATTTCTTCATGATGTTCGTCATCGCCTTCACGTCCAACACTAATGCAGAACCTATGGAGTTGCCTCTCAGACAGATAGCAAGTCTGAGATGCGTGTCCGAGTCGACAGCACATACGCTTCCACGGACTCGGCTGGTGCGCCGATGGGGACCAGGGCAATGAAGTGCTGTCGCTGCGGTACCTTGTCTCCGCGCAAGGATACCACGCCTCTCCTATGTGATTGTGCCACATCGATTGGGTAATGCGTGCCCTATACTAGCTATCACCGCCTGAAAGGTTTGCAGCCTTAGTACAATGGCGATGGACATGGATCGATTGGGAGACGGACTTTATCAGTCTCTCATCGCCCTTCGCGGTAGGTGATGTCCGAGGATTGATATTGTACGGTGTAGGCGGAACTCTCCGTATGCAACACGCGTTCCTTTGTCACACAAACATCTTTCAGCCTCGTCCTCGTGCAATGATGCGGTGAGTACATATCTGCTAGTTTCTATGCGAGTCCTGATACTCATACACAAGAATTCAGCATATAGATGTGTAGAACCAGGATACTGCACATATTACACCTGCTGCGTGAAGAGACCCTCCAAATGCAGTGGAAGCATACGTACATCCTCTGGTCTGTCGCCCTCTCCTACTATCTACATGTCGACGACGCGATATCAGTATCGCCCACTCATGCTTACAGGTATTGACGCGAACTCCAGGTACAGTACAACACGAGCTCACCGACGCGGTCGGCGTCAAAGGCTTCATCCTCCAGTGAACTCACAAGGACCAATGATGGATCAGTGAACCCCGGTGCCACAACACTGTCGCTCAGATCGGCATGTGGCAGGAGAGATCGCTCGCCTCGAGGCAGTCTTCCGCATCATCCGTCCAGGCATAATGACCAGGAAGATCTATGCCTGTTGCTCTCCGGCGCCTGAGCACGAGTATAAAAATTGAACCCACCGTTACTTGCTCAGCTCCCATATTCTTATACTTCTCAGGTGTCTTCTGGCAAGACACTGTAGCTGTCTCATCGCTTCTTCGAGCCGGACGCGCTCTGTAGTTCATTTCGGCAAGCCCGATGGCCCAGCAACTCAATGACCCCTGGGGTGGTGCGTCACCGATCTACCCTTTGTGGACCATGCACTCGCCCTATTCTGGATCCCTATACCAGTCATCTCTTACTGGATATCCACAGGAAGGATACGGAGGTGCAGGTCAGCAACCTCAAAGGGGTCAAAGGTACGTTCATTGCCCACTAGCTCTCAGATTCATGATGGGAACACCGTACTAGCAGTACGTTGCAACAGGGGCGGCCCACTCAAAACGCTCTCCTTCCTACTTCAATGCACGCCACGTTGCAACAGGGGCGGCCCATTCAAAACGCTCTCCTTCCCACTTCAATGCACGCTTACACACCGGGTCGTGGCCTCCCAGGAAATACCCCTCCCGAGTTGTACTTTATGTCCTCGTTCCAGCAGCGCCAACCCCCATACCCGGCATCCTTGAACTTTTTATTCAAGGAACAATCTGTCGCACACAATGTCTCTCCTTTGCCCTCCTTTACCCCCTCCAGCTCCCAGTCAGCCTCCCAGTCGCAGTCGATGGCCACCGCCACTCTCACGTCGCACCATGACGTCACGCGCCTTATTGGGCGTCTGCAATCTGACCTTAGTCCGCCGCAGTCAGTTTCCGCTCCTCCGACCACTGTGCAGAATCCGTCCACACTGTCCGACGTCTATCACAGAGACTCATCCACCTCCAGCGAAGACGTGGAATCTCGTATACGTGGCATGACTCTGCCTATCCCAGTCGGCGAAGGGTCCGATGTCTATCGCTACAAATGTCGTCTCTGCCTCAAAGAATACTCCCGCTGGCAAGACTGCGGCCGACACATCAAGTCCACGCACCTCAAGATTGGCCTCTTCGTCTGCTGCGGCGTGCCCATTGAGGGCGCGCGTGAAGCCGGCATCCCGGAGGAGACGATCCGACGCGACGAGCACCACGTGTACAACGGGCGCGTCATGGTCGGCGGTTGTCAGCAAACTTTCGCCCGCAAGGATAACTACCAGCGGCATTTGAGGAAATCCGTCAAGTGCTTGGGAGACCCTGATGGGACGTACCATCCGCGAAGATAGGTGTGATTGGGACTGTACGGGCTGCTGCTGCTGTTTCCAGCTCAGCCTCGGAATATTCGCCTTCTCTGGACGCTCGTTTCTTTCGATTATCTGCGTCGCTGCCTCTATTGCTTCGCTTTCACTCTCGTTGAAGCTTTCTTTCTGGCATCTGTTGTTATACCTATGAACTGTATCAAGTGGGTATGACAGGCGTTGTACGAGAAGTCGCTTACTGGGGTAGTATACATTACACCGGATTAGCCTGTACATAATGAGGATGATCACGATGGGGCGCGACTTACTGTACGTTGTACCACCAATACACCCTCACTCCATACGAGCCGAATGAACTGGCGTGCGCAAAACAGGTCTTGAGAGGGATTTGATCACTGCACTTGGAGGACATCGAGGACATCACCAGAGGCCGAGATCGAGGGCTCCGCTTTCGAGGGTGCTCGGGGAGTGACGCCTCAGCAGTTGATAAGTCTTCAGAAGCATCTGCACATCTTCTTGAAATAGTTGAGGTTAGTTCAATGTCTGTGCGCTGTAAACCAAGCGGAACTTGATCGCCCGCAGGGAAGTAATATGTCAGAAGGTCGGCGAGGAATCTGAGATAAGAGGTGCCATCGCCACCGTGTGGTGACTTTGGCACTCTACTGGCACACCTTGTGCTGGCGACAGCAGATCAACAGAGCATAAGCATCATCATTTTGGCGGTTCTTACACACATGATTGGATCGCAACAAGAATAACACGTAGATATACCTATCGAACACGCGCTGGGCTCTGGCAGTACAACTCACAAGGTTTGATATCACAGCTCAAACTCGACCTGAAAATCATACAACAACAATCAGCACCGACACCGTCCGTGCGATCACGAAAGAAGAGACTCACTGCCTCGACCCTCTTTGGAATCTCGCGCAGTACTTTGCCGACGCGGCACACATTCTTCGCAAGGATCTGGCACGGGCTGCACCACTGTCCCGCCTCCTCGGCCGCCTCGACGAGCTCTTCTGTCGTCGCCGCCACGCACCCAGGTCGCTGCTCCATCGTCTCCGACACTCTCTTCAAATGTTCCCTCAGCCACGTAACGGACATCAATTCATCCAGAGCATACGGATAACGCTGCATGCGTTGGGAGTTGTACGATGGAGAGTGATACGGACCACTGTCAATGGGTGTCTCATACCCTCGACCACCATGGCGTGAGTGCGAGCCGGCGAGATCGCTCAAGACGTCCGAGAGGATGCTCTTCGAAATCTCACGGCACGAGCGGAAGTGCATGAGAAGGCGGTGGTACGGGAGCGCGGGCGCGTGCTCCATCTCGCGGAGGTACGTGCCCTCGAAGTCATGCAAGAGGACGTGCTTGGCCGCTTCCTTGGCTGGGCCAGCAAGTCCTGCACGTGTAGCATGCAGGAATGCGAGCAGGGGCTCTTGTTGAGCTACAGTGCTCCAGCGGGTAGTGAGAGACTGATGGACGCGGTCCATGTTGACTCGCTCGGATGCTACCAGTAGGTCGACCATGTGTGATGGTTCTGAGGGGATGGTAGGTTCCCCGGGGTAGCATAGCTTGAGCAGTGAGGTGAGTATGGGTGCGGACACGTCAATCTGGACCTTTGGCAGAGAGATCGTGCTCGAAGATGCCTCGTCCGACACCGCACCACGCAGAGCGTCCTCGATCTTCACCTGCAGCAGGGGTGATGCCACAGAAACGACGCCGCGATGAGCGGGAAAGTCAACAGCATCAGAAGAGCAGAGTATGATATCCGGATTGGGGACATCATTGACAAAGGCAGCCGGTAGGGCAATCTCCGCAGCGGGCTGCTTGTCGGAGACAGGTGGGGTCAGAAGCTTGAACCCAAAGTCGACTTTCCCGCGCAGGCGATGGAACTCATGTAATCGGAACACGTGGCCGGCACTGATGCCCTCGATGTTCCCAAGGCCAGGTATGTCAAGGGTCACCGACGGAAGCATCAGCTCTGCCGCACGACGTGCGACGTCCTCGAGACCCGTACGACATGCCACTGTCCATACTTTGAGTGGGGACTGCCGAGCGTGAGCCAGCAGCTCATCGCTCAGCATCGCGATGGGAAGCTCCATCTCGTACTTGAGTGCGGCTTGCAGCACGGGCTCAATCCGTTGGAAAGGCCTGGACTTCGGCTTGACAACAGGATAGCAAATACGCATCAGCGCATTGAGGACTTTTCCGCTCTCCGCAATGTCGATGACGGGTGGGTCATCGTTCCCAAGTTCAGATGTTCCAGTCTGTGGCTGCGGAAGAGACAGGATCGTCTCAAATACCGGCGATGCCTCGAGCAGAATCTGCCTGTGGAGACGGAATTCGAAGAGGTCAGTAGTGCGGAGGATGATGTCGGCATTGGGTCTATTGAAAGGAAACGGGACCTCGGCGAACTCTTCTTCCTCTTCCATGTCCAGAAGAGATTGTGGTTGAGGGGTTTCAACTGGAGATGGGACTATAAACCCCTGCGATGCATCGGCTGGAATTATTGGTGTGGGTGGCGTTGGGGATCTGGAGAACCGCCTAGAACTTGACAGACGTCTTCGATGAATGACTCCTGGCGACGAAAGCGGTGAGGGGGAAAGCGGCGGCGATCTTTCAAGCATTCGAGGCTCTGGCGTGCCCCGCATGGCTGATGACGGAGATGGATCACGATGAACGACGGGAACAGCGAGATATCTTGGGATGGTAGAAACAATGTGAGGCTCGTACCGGTGAGAGATTGAATTGCTCCGGGAGGTCGAGGAAGGAGGAGTGTCTACAAGAAGGTGTTGCATGTCCAGGAGTACGAGGAGTCTCGATCACTTTAACCGT
The DNA here is from genome assembly GCA_000743315.1 of Lignosus rhinocerotis TM02. Lineage (NCBI taxonomy): Eukaryota > Fungi > Basidiomycota > Agaricomycetes > Polyporales > Polyporaceae > Lignosus > Lignosus rhinocerus. The sequence continues at coordinate 87,358 of KN050042.1, read as the reverse complement.
TGAACGTTCGAACGGTACAAGTTGAACTTAGAAACAGATCCGATGTGCGTTAAACCGCAGTCCACTGGGAACATGTGATCCATCGTGACTACCAAGGGTTATCTAGTACTTCAAGTAAGTGCCCAATACTAGTGTCACTGAACATGTTTATGTACTTCCAATAGCATGATGTGTACAACTCATCTCATACATGCATGAGCTGTGCGGCGCAAAGCCCTGAGGTGAAACTGCCACTGAGCCGAATTCTTCAAGTCGTTCGCAAGCGGCACTGGCAGATGATTATGCCACTGGCGCCTTTCATTCTCGACAGCCAGCCAGTTGGATTCCCGGATACTATACATAGACACATGATTATGGACCAGCATCAATATTGCACTGTGTGGTCAGAAAGATGACACCACGAAGTTCCCGTATTTACTTGTGGAACCCGGCATCTCCGGGAGGAGTCAACCCGCAGGTTGAACAAAAGGCATAACCGCTTTTGCCTCGTCCCGGCTCACATAGCCAACTAATGTCCCCTTCGGGGTGACATACGAAAAAATTGGAACGATACAGAGAAGATTAGCATGGCCCCTGCACAAGGATGACACGCTTTCCCGGAGTGGTAGACCTACGGGTCTCAATATTTATTTTCGTCATACGTAGCAGTCACTTGAGCAAAACCAATCTGTTAAACACAGGTCTTATCAACAACAGAGCCACATCGATACTTCTTCTCAATCCAACTGCACATCTTGTAGTACGGGATCATGCGTATACGTACACGTTCACTATTGAAACTAATCTAATCCGTCGTTTTTGTTCAGTGGCATCCTCATCAGCAGCCAGCTCCCCCACCACCACTGGCCTGTTGTATCATCCGCCGCACCACGTCGTCCTGGTGTTGCGTATCGCGGCTGGAAAGGAAAGAAATCCGTGCCAGGAATCGACATATCCATATGCGCCTCAATCTCGTTCTTCTATGTACATAGCACATTGTTCGTGGTCGCCTGCCTGCTAGTACAAAGGTGTCCGAGTCGCTGGACACCCTTCTTCCCCCAACCCCGATGGTGTGTCAAGTCTGAGCACACTGCCGTACCGGCCGAGGATGACATTTTGGGATCTGAGCTTGAGAGCGAGTGGCGAACCGAGGACGAGACTCGGGTGTGCGAGTTGGCTAGCGTCGTCAAGGTTTGGACGAGAGGAGCAAATGACAACTGTCCACGGGAAGAGAGGGAGGGGGCGAAGCGGGGTTATCCGGCACAAAGCCCCAAGGCATTTAAGTCAATGAAGTTGTCTGCAACGATGTCGGGTAGTATAGTATCAGGACGGAAACGACTAAGACTGTTTACCTCCTTCTCCTTGACGGCTAATATTATAGACGTGTCTTATCTCCGCGGTTCCATCGTCCTTGACGTGTTCCCCGTAGTACATGGAGATGATATACGTCAGCAAGTTGGGCAGCAGGGTTGTTGAGCGGAGTCCCGAAGATGGAAAGAGTACCGATCCGTGAAGAAACCCCGGGGATACCAGACCAAGGATCGCGATTCCATTGCAGCTGTACTTGCCTGAATATTCATGAAACATGAGCCCGGGTAAGTCAAGCGTAACTTGACAACATACCAATTGCCCCACCCCGGGGTACCTGCCCGAGTAACAAGCTCTATAAGCAAGGAAGAAAATGACAGCTCCCTGTCAGACACTGCTAGCAGGCGGCGCCGATGTGCACGCCATGGTGGAATGGAAACACGCCAACTAGCGTACCAGCGCACACTTCATCGTCCGTCTATCGGATGCTGAGCACCTACGCATAACTGTTACACGATAATATCATAATGTCACAAAATGCAGCCGCTGCGGTCACCGTCGATCAGTCCAGAGACCTGTTGAGATCACTCGACGATGTTCAGCTCCTTCTTCCGCGTCCTCGCAAACTCGTCCTTGTACGTATGCCAGATCCTGCGAGCCAGTCCGGGGCGCATGAGCACGCCAACTGCAGGAACGCACAGTAGAGGGACACGCACCACATGAGCTCGTCTATGTACTGCTGCTGCACGTGCATAATCTCTTCTAATGTAGGCTTGTCACACTGCACGACGTGGATGGGATGTCCGACTTCAGGCTGACATGAGCGACAGCTTGACGGAGAAAGGAAGACAGGTTGACTCACTAACGGCAATGATCCGTTTACGATACGGCATTAAGCCGAGATTATCTGCGCATGGTCGATTGTGAGTGTGAAGACGGAACGACGAATGTGCATAGCTCACAATTTAGCAAACCACGACCATGGAAGAGCGGAAGCGTGAAGCCGAAGATGTTTTGGAACTTCTTTTGTAGGGAGTAGAGTGTAGTACCCTTTTCATTCGGCATTTGCCTGTATATCTGCAATGTATTGGTAAGCACAGAGAGACGGGCTCTATCTAGGCGCAACGTACATCATTCTCGCCGAAGGAGAACACGGGGACCAGGTCGGCGCTGAGAGCAGTGAGTTCAATCTTGTCACATCCACCACAAGATAAGGCCTCACCCATGCTGAATGGCGATCTTGATGAAGCCAAGCCTATGTGGTTTGTCAATCATACTGCTTAACTTCTCATCTCGCTCGTATACACACCTTTTTCTAAGCGTCAGATCCGCCGTCCCAGGATGTGCGCTGAGACTCTCCGCCGCACCGCCTACGACAATCGTGATTGCTTGTCCAGGGCCGCTCTTTAGAATGTTCGAGCACGATTGCTTCGACACCGAGCAGATGCCCATCGCGAGGATGATGTCACGATAGAATGGTACGCGGAAATTTGACGTAAGGGTAAGGAGATGAGGAATGATACCAGGGAATGCAGTCGAGAATCCTGAACCTGATATGTGGAGAGGATTTCACGAACCGAGCAACGGAGAGACAGAATGGATGGACCTACTCTCGGTTGCGAATGTACAAATGGCGCCCCTGTAATGTGTACACCACGAATCAGACCTATACATAACATATGTACAATGTAGAAGGCTTACATGCCAATGATACCTGCCACCAAAAAACACATCAGACAGTGTCCGAACGTCCATCCAGCACGCATCACTTACCATGTGGATGGTATCCGAACACATACGGTCGGTCTGGCGGGAGATCGCAAGTCTACTCGACGGAGCACTTTAGCTATATATGGCACTGCTGTCCATCGATGTGACAAACCTTGAGGAACCTTGAAGGCTCTTGAGCTGAACGGCTATAGCATATTATGAAGGATGCCACTCACGATGCAGGGTAGTACTCGGCGAAGTACCTCCAGAGCCTCAGCGAGCGGACCCACGGACTCAGCCGGCCTCCATGCTCCGGGCTCTTGTCGATGTATGCGATCCATATCCAGTACGCGGCAAGGAACGGCCACAGAGGGGGAAAGGAGCTGTAAGGTCCCGGGAAACCGACGGCCGTCCGAAATGCTGCGTGAGTACCTTCATCGCCGGCAAGGGTGGAGAAGAGCGCGCATACAACGGATAGGAGGTATATGGGAGCTGTACGGAGAAGCTGAGAAGAAGTCAAAACAGGAACGAGACTCACAGGAGGAAGAAGAACGCGAAGGTCGCCCAAACGATGGTTGTAGACCATATCGCGACTGCCAGCGTCTGCAGTCTGCGCTTCCTCGGGATCTTCGATGGTACAAACCTGTTTCAACCCCATTCATCAACACCATCAAGCCCACAGACGGCATTCCGCAGGTGCGGATGCAGTTATGGAGGGTGGGCGAAAGCGAACACAAATAAGTGGTCAACGACTGCTCAGGCTGCCGCATGCTAGCGCCAAAGAAAATGCGATAATACGCACTCGATGTGCGCGTGGAGGTTCACAACGGGTTTGAGGGGCGTGGTTGTGAGAGTGCTGAGGCTGCTGAGGTGTTCGCGGAGGGAAGAGGAGGAGACCGTACGTGTTGCGGATGTGAACGCCTTGCGGACTTCCATTTCGCTGGGCCGCAGAAGGCGCGGCAGACGAATTCACGTAAGCTCGGGCGTCGAGGGGGACGCTGGTGGGAGAAGGAGTGGAAGAAGCTGGAGGAGCTGGAGAGAAGGAACGGAGACGAGGAGGAAGATGAAGACGCAAGTAAACCAGTCAAAGTGCCTCGCGTGTGCTGTCCATATCTATGCATTGGTCCCTATGGCGTCACTAAACCCTCGGCACTAGCCCAAACTGACCGGACGACTGCTCATAAACACAAGCTCTCCTCAAACACGCTCAAGCTTGTGATCCGGAACAAAAGATATGAATGTGATTCGATATACTACATGCTGGCCATACGATCTAATCATTTTGACATTGCAACAAAACTACACAGCTCCAAGCCAAGACCATCCAGATGCCAGAACAAAGGGAGGCGCTTTCATGCGTACAAATCGTCGTCCTGCGTGTCCTCGCCGAATCCTGCGTTGCCCGCCACGGGTGCTGCACCCGTTGGTGCGGGAGCGCCAGTGCCTTCCGGGAACTTGAAGTTGTTACCGAACGACCGCGACTGTTGCAGATTCTGCGCGAACATCTCGTACCGCCTAATGTCAGCGTCAGACACTGACCGACGGGCAAACCGCATCGCCTCCTCGAAATGGTCCCTAATACAACCTCAGCATCACAACAGCACCGAAAATTGTATGAGATACTCACCTGGTGATGACGGGGACAGGGTCCTCATCTTCATCGTCCTCCTCCATCTTCACGTCACCAGCCTCCTCCTTCTCCCTCCGTTCTCGCGCTTTCCGGATGTCAGCCTCGATACTTTGCCGGATAGCGAGTTTTGCAGCCCGTTGGCAAATTTCCGTCAAATCAGCACCGGAGAAACCGTGAGTGTGCTTCGCGAGGAAGGTAAGGTCAACGTCAGGCGCAACAGGACTCTTCCTGAGCGCAGCCTTGAGGATAGACAATCGTGAGGGCTCGTCCGGTAGAGGAATATAGATGAGCTGGTCCAGACGACCAGGACGGAGCAGGGCAGGGTCGATTTGATCCGGCCTGTTTGTCGCACCGATGATGAAGACGTTCTTCTTGACGTTCATACCATCCATCTCCGTGAGGATCTGGTTCAAGACACGGTCACCCGCACCGCCAGCGTCGCCCGACGAGCCACCACGAGCCTTCGCGATGGAGTCCAACTCGTCGAAGAACATCACGCAAGGAGCTGCCGCACGAGCCTTATCGAAGACGTCACGGACGTTCGCCTCAGACTCACCGAACCACATCGTTAGCAGCTCGGGGCCCTTGATGGAAATGAAGTTCGCCTGCGTCTCGTTCGCGATAGCCTTCGCGAGCAACGTCTTACCGGTACCCGGAGGACCATAGAACAAGACACCCTTAGATGGAGACATGCCGTACTTGATGAACTTGTCGGGGTGCTCGACGGGGTACTGCACGGTCTCCTGGAGCTCCTGCTTGACCTTGTCGAGACCACCGACGTCCTCCCACTTAACAGTGGGCACCTCGACAACGGTCTCGCGGAGCGCAGATGGGTTGGAGGTACCGAGCGCAAAGCGGAAGTTCTCCATCGTCACGCCGAGCGAGTCAAGCACCTCAGCATCAATGGTGTCCTCGTCAAGGTCAATGAGGTCCATCTTCTCCCGAATCTGCTGCATGGCTGCTTCTGAACAGAGAGCAGCAAGATCGGAACCGACGTAGCCGTGAGTGTCTGCAGCAATCTAGGATGCATATAGTCAGTTATGTCCCGTTTTGACATCATTCATCATACATACCTGCTCCAGGTCTACATCATCGGCAAGCTTCATGTTCTTCGTGTGGATGCGGAGAATCTCGAGACGTCCAGTAGGGTCTGGAATGCCGATATCGACCTCACGATCGAAGCGACCGAATCGACGGAGCGCAGGGTCGATAGAATTCGGTCGGTTGGTGGCGGCCATGACGACAACGTTCGAGCGCGCCTTCAATCCGTCCATAAGAGTGAGGAGCTGAGATACGACACGGCGCTCGACCTCGCCGTTGGTCTTCTCACGCTTCGGGGCAATCGAGTCGATTTCGTCGATGAAGATGATGGACGGTGAATTCTTCTCCGCCTCCTCGAAAGCTTTCCGCAGGTTGCTCTCAGACTCTCCGGCCATCTTGCTCATGATCTCGGGACCGTTGATAAGGAAGAAGAAAGCTCCGGTCTCGTTCGCAACCGCACGGGCCATGAGCGTCTTACCGGTACCGGGAGGGCCGTACATGAGGATACCGCGGGGTGGCTTGATACCGATGGACTTGAAGAGTTGGGGATGGCGGAGAGGAAGCTCGACAAGTTCGCGAATCTGGGCCATTTGCTTGCGGCATCCACCAATGTCATCGTAGCCGACCTCGTTTAGGTTGGCCTCTTCGTCTTCACGCTTGACCGCGTCACCCTCTGTGTTGCAGTGTCAGAGGAAGGATGAGGACGGGACGGCTTGTGCACGCACCTGTGTGGATGACTGTATCTTGCGCGACTATACAGTACTCCGCTGGATCGGTGTCGATGACCTTGAATTCAACTGTCCTCATACCACCACGAACCAAGAACGTGTCTCCTTTACGGAGAGGGCGATATGCTATACGCGGTGTCAATACTGCGTCAAAGATTGCGTAAGGAGAACAGACCCTCCAGGAAGTAAGGCTTCAAGTAGACATCAAAGATGTTCCCACTTAGACCTTCGATTGAATCGTCGAAGGGAAGTATGTGTACGCGCTTTCCGTACTTGATATCCAAGCAGGAATGTACGTTGACCATGTCGCCAAGCTTCACGCGGAGGTTGTTACGGGCGACCTTGTTCATTTGGATCTTGCCCTCTTCAACATCGTCGGAGCTCAAACAGATGAGCACAGTATCATGGCGCTTCTTCCCACTGCATGCATGCTCAGCAAAGTTCATGATATTGAGGGATACAAGGACATACCGAACAATGATAGTATCTCCGCGGAAGAGCTGGAGAGTCTCCATGGTGGCGGGGTTCAGAGTTGCAACTATGCGACCCTCAAAATTCTGGACGCGAGCGATGCATGGCATATATCGAATACTCACCAGAATTGTCATCTGACGATGCCTCATCGACGATGAGACGATTAGGCCTGCAAGACATGATGAACATCTCCTCGCACTTCATATCACATATTACGCACGATTTCTTGGGTCTCAAGATCGCGGTGCTGGTATCATTGGGCCCTGGGCCTGCGGGTGCACCACTAGGATCAGCCATGTCGTTGTGTGTCGTAAGATAGGTGGTGGAAAGAGTGAGAGATGATGGACAAGGATGAGCTTATGAGGCTGAAGACAAGGGCGACGCGCGTCCCTCGACCATTACTCGACGCGTCAGTCTTTGGAGGCGTGAGAACTTCCGGGTGATTCCAGCACATTCTCACGGCGCTCAAAATGGCAATCAAGCTTCAGCCTCAGTTGATCATGAAACAGCTGGACAAGAGGTTCAGCCAGGGTTCAGCTCAGGCAGAAACCCCTATTGAGTCGATAAGTATAGCTGAAACATATAGGTCAGGGCCACTTCCAACTTCCAAGGTTTGATTCACGCCTAGATCGAGACCTTGTCCTTCAAGAGGCGACATAGTGACCTGCAATGCATGTCAACAAGGATGACTGGGAGCTGATTTCGGTGGGTCAGAGTCATGATATGAAGTGAAGGTGCAGTCTTGAGAATCACGCAGCAAGTGGTTAACATGTACAGGGTACCGGATACAGTATACAAGCCTTAATTATGGGCAAAAGCTGAACACAGTCAGTGAGAAGATGTGAACGAATCATTCACATGTTATAAAGCACTGACCTCATATTTCTTCGTCGTCGAAATCTATCTCTTCGACAGGGTAATCGCCCACCTTGACTCGGTCTGGCTTCACAAAGACACCGAAGTTCTGCTTGCATTCAAAATAACGCTTGCCCTTCACCCTTGCAGTCATATAGAACTTAGCCGCGGTGTGGACGCATACAAACAAGAAAGAGCTTACGAGCCGTCATTCTTGCCTATGGGCTCATCATACTCGACACCCACCCATATACCCTTGGCGAACTCCGTGGGCCCAACGAAACGGACAGTCCCACGCTTGCGGAAGTCTTCCTCGGTAGACTCCACCTCACACCGTGCACCGATGGGTATGTCAATATGCTGGGGTTCCGTGAGCTCTTCCTGGACCTTGTCCGCAAAACGACCAATCTTGTTACGCTGCTTGTATGCGAGCACAGTGTCTGAGGAGGTTCAATTGATGTGGCCAGCACTATATCGGCTACATCCTACCTTGCCTCTGAGCATAGTCTACCTCGCTCAACTCGAACTTCGCGACTTGAGATGTATCAGATAACTGGCCGGTAAATGATGCTGCGGGATTTAGATCCGCGACCTATGGACGTCTGCATGAACACTCCACAAAAACAACGAGAAGCTCAATGACTTACCCTCAGCACCTGCCAATCCCGAACTCCATAGTAGCCAAGCTGCCAATGGTCGTCCGCGAGCTCCGCTACCGGTTCGGGTGCCTCCTCCGAGGCGAAGACGGATATTGACTGGTTCTGGACGGGGATACCGGTGACCAGCTCAAGCTTGTTCTGCAGAAACCTGAGCAGGGCGATGCCATCATCCAGGACAGACCCCATACCTTCAACTGACTGACAGTCAAACTCAGATCGTACCGTCGCTCCGAACGCGTGTCTGGAGAGACAACAAAAAGATTCACTGTACTAGCCATCCCGCAGTCAATTGTATAGCAGATTGGAAGTTGCAAGCAGGCACAAGGGAACTTGCATTGGCTGAGACGGCCTCATGGTGATCGTGTGTCGTGACAAAGTAACGTTCTAGTTGGTTCCGAGCCCCAGACAGTTTGGTACACAGTGAGGTTGCCGTATTCAGCCAGCAGTGTTTGAAAGAAGGAACTCCTAGACCGTGATTGAGACTCTTGTCAATCTTGTGGATGGTGGACTCGCGTTGAAGATGTTCACGCGCTTTGCATCTCAGCCACATGCGGCGTGCCTCCAGCCACCATCTGTTTATCGATCAATGGCCATGAAGACAAAGGTCCTCAGCTGATACACATATAGACCTCCCCATCGACGGATAACAAGTGTGCGTCGCTCTCTCCATGAACACACTGCTATGTTCCGTTATTCGAAGAGCTGCGCGTCGCACGCGTCACGATGTGCTCTTGCGTTCCCAGTACTCGTCAATCTCAATCTCGGTAAGTTGTACTAGCATGATATATAATCATGCTCTGCTCTATGTCGCGAGGAATATCTACCGGTATATTATCCCTAGGCCCTTCGCGATAGGTTCAGAGACCCCACCTCTCCTTTCCACCTACCTCCAGGCACTCAGGGACCCGACTCTCCTGATCCGCCGATCGAAGAACTGTCGCCAGCAGAGGACGGCCGCGCGAAACTGTTAGACCTAGGATACGACCCTGACAGTTTCTGGGAGCAGCCAGTGGTGTGGGGAGACCATGATTCTTTCCAGTAAGTGCATACTACCTACTGTATGTCACTCTTATCATGGTCACCCGCGTCGGTCGCGTCAGACACGTCAATAACGTGCGCTATGCCCGTTTCTTTGAGTCCGGTCGCATGCAATGGGTGCATGCCCTTGGGAACGAGCTCGGCGGGCCTGCGAAGGCCGACGCGATGATTAAAGGACAAGGTGTCTCCCTCATCCTTAAGTCGCTTTCCGTGGACTACAAGTATCCTGTTGTCTACCCAGACACACTCCTCGTCGCGCACAAGCCGCACCTCGGTTCGACTCTGCCCACTGGCTCCCCGCCTCGCCAGTCGAAGACGCACTTCAACCTAAAGGGCGCAATATGGTCCTACGCGCAACGCCGAATTGTAACCGAGAGCGACTCAGTCGTTGTGTGGTACGATTATGACAAGCTCGTAAAATGTGACCCTGGAGAGGAGGCGAAGGTGGCGATCACGAGACGGATGAGCCTTGGGAATGCTGGACGCAGTGAGCCACGCAGTGAGCCCTAGGCGAGTGTAGAAGCTTATTGTTCTTACCATATATTATTGTACCTCGAGGTGACGGGCAATTGGATTGCAAATTGCCGGTTACTCGTTGGGGCATGCTCCTGTGCTGCTGCAGGCTTCTACTGGATATCCCTTTTTCGTCTTCACCCATCCACCGCTGAAACGCGGACAGATGGAGGATCATGATCCTCCCCGCACTGGCACACCGACGACCTCAGACAGGTCACAGTAGACTGACGGGTGAAGTAGAATCATCCAAGTCATAGCATATGGAACCTAAGTGACCTCGGACTAGAACTATTATCAGTGTGCCATGGTCTGACCAATATCCTGGCCTATTGTTGGGCTTCAAGCTTCAATAATATTGCATAGTGATCTGCTCTCGTGAGCTGATATGCTACTTTTCGTGAGTAATCAATTGTCTTCGAAATACGTACTCAACGCGTCAGGCATTGAGCGTCGCGATCAGGTGACAAGCGACTGGTCCTCCGTAGTCGCGCGTTCCCTTGACATTAAACGCGCACAGATGGGACTCTAACATTTGTTGACTCACCTCAATCTCTTCTCACTATCCAAGTCCTCGACTTGACAACAGCCGTGATGGCCTCCAATGTCTTTTCTTTGCCCCCAGAGCTTCATCACATGGTCAAGGACTCGATCGCGCCCTCCGATCTCCGGACGCACGTCTGCTTCTACCTCTCTCATCCGCAATTTGCGGCTTTATATGGCTCGGAAGACCAGCAGGAAACGTTTTGGAGACTGGCATGCTGGAACTGTGGGCTTGGCGCTCTTTCCCAGGAGAATGCCTCCAATCTAAGGTGGCGAGATGTCGCGTTCGAATGCATCCAGGTCGACGGGTTCTGCACGCACCAACAGTGCGGGGAGTCGCTGTTGAGGTATAACCGTACGTCTCTATCTCACTGGTAGCATGAAATAAGCTCATCAGTAACGCTCAGGCAAACAGATGCAAGAAGCCGCCCAGCACGTCCAGCTATTCGAGCCATTGTGCGTTGCGGAAGAAACCCCGGTCTTCCTTGAAGCTCACCGCGTGTTTGGCCACACGCGCTTCCGAGAGAGCGATAAAGCAACACCCAAGATCCCTGTCGAGCTCGATGCATACCTTCACCCTGAGACGACTATCAACTCCAGCCTCGATCCCGACCAGAATAGCCCCCCATACCTGCGGGATCACCCCCTAGTCGCGCGGAGTTTCGCGACGTCGACGCCAGTGACTTCCATGTTCCTTCTGAACTTATGCAGGCACACCACGACGCGCCACCACACACTGAGACTGACGCGCCCTGTCACTGTGTTGGACGTATTGCACTTGATCCAGAGGCGGTGCGTAGTTCAGTTGGTACATATATGCCCTGAAACAATCGTGTACCTAAAAATCGTAGGCTGGATGAGGCGTTCAATGCCCCCGCTGCCTACGACGGGTCTCACAGCGAGTGCATCGCGAAGAAGCGACTGTCGCCGGAGGAAGTCGTCGATAAGATCAGATACAACCGTGACATGCTGGCGATTTGGTGAGGTCTATTGCGTGTGTCTGGTGAAGACATGCTTACCGATGTGTCTGTAGCCCTATCAAACATTTAGAGCACGAAGCAAACACGCCGTTCTCTGGCCCGGCTTTTTCTTTCAAGCTACACTAACGTCGAAGTCCCCGGCTTGTGACCATAGAGAAATGCTAGATGTGTGTATGTCAATGAATAGATTTGACCCTTTCTCGTTTTGTGCAGAAGTCACCGTTCAGAGGTCCCGTCCGACCGCTGAAGTTCAAGCGTCCAGCGTACTGCCCAACTGGCAGAACCCATGAACAGTCTAGTGAAGCTATCGTGACAGTGTGCGCTATGTAAGTATTACGCAAATTCCGATATGTTTTCCTCTATCGCTTCTTTTGCATATCGCGACACCTTGCCGCTTCTTTGTCTGCATAGGTCATCTCTAGCGAGCATACACGACGGCACGACATGACCACGAGTTACTCAACAGCAGGCCCTGTAATTCTCGCACTCGCTCATGTCTCTATATGTCGCCGAATCTGCGATGGGTTCCACACGCATATACGGAGGTTGTTTTACTGCACCAGCGCAAATCGCACGTAGTGACCATATAGACTAACTCTTGCATATCGTGCTGACATTCATCGTGGATTTCGCGAGAAAGAGATACGCGCAGGATGGGCCCGAGTTTCTGACATGACCTGTAAACGCGACCTGCACATTCCCCGCCGTGCGTCCATTCGAGATGCTGACTCGTGATCTTTGTACTCCTCGTCCCTCAAAAGTAAGCGATCTGATCCTGCAAATCACAGATGTAGACCGTTTCCCGTAAGCTAAAGTTCCGGAAAGTAGAACCAGCGGCTGTGCACTATGCACCATAAAGCGCATCCGAGGGAGTCGTTCAGTGGGCTGGCTATGCAAACAGTAGATGCTGTATGCCCTCCGCCAGACAACTTAGCTGATCACAACACAACCGCATTCGCCCACCTCCAGAATGGTCGCTCACCGGGAACAGGCGACAAGCGAGTTGGGTATGACTCATGCTATCGACATCGGTGTCGAAGGTTGCATCGTGGTCCCTTGCGTGACTTCGCCCAGGCGACCGCTCGCTCACGCACTGTCCCTTGCTGGGGAGCACTGGGCGAGCACTCAGTATTCAGACTTCATAGTATCGTATCTCCTGTCAGGGAACTCATGTTCCTCCGCATTGCTCGCGTCCATTGCCTGATCAAGTCCTATCAACCAACAGATATCCCCTAAACGTCACCCCTTACCGACAGCGAAGGCTCCGGCTGCGCTCTCTCAACACCGTGTGCTGTCGTCGCTTTCCGCTCTCGGTAGGCTATGCTGACAGCTCCCTGTTGCAGTTCAGGGTCGCATGGCCCATGACGAAGATCAGCCTGCAATCCCCAAAGCTCGAGCAAAGTCAGAGTTCATGGCGCAAGCCAAGCTTGATGCACGATGACGACCGCCCACACGCCGTCGACGCTGCTGCGTTCGAAGCTCGAGACTCGAACCCTCATACTCGTCCGAGGCCCGAGACCCGAACTCAACGCTCAGCACGGCACAGAGGGTCCGGAAAGGCTCACTATCCTAGTGCGATGTGCACGGGCTCGTCGCACCGCGTGCGATGGAACTAGCTTCTCGTTCGACAGTAGGCAGCGCGGCTGTGGCGCATGTCTTCCAGGAAGTCGGGGGACGACTTCCAACTTCCAATTTCCAGCGCGAATGTGGCTCCATATGCGCACGGACAATGTCCGCGCGGCGCGCGGCGCGATAGAAGATGGACAGATGGGAAAGAGGACTTGAAGAGGGAAGGTGGAGGCCGTGCAAGTGCGTGTGTGTGTCTCGCCAAATCGCCGGTATTCGTTCTTGCCATGTTCGCTTCACCAAGTGCTCGGCCCTCGGTCTTCGGTGTGCGCCTTCATCCCAGCCAATATCCCCCTGAGGACGCCCCATCGGCGGTGTTCGCGAGACGAGCGGAAGGGGAAAGAAAGGACGCATTTGATCTGGGATGGGGCTGAGCACCACATGTCGCACGTCAAGCTAACTGTGCAGGCTGTACGACAGGATGAGCGCATGGTAATGTAGAACGGCAGGCAATCTGGAGTTAGCACCTACTTTGCATGGGCACGGGTGATTGGTGCCGATTGGAGAGGAGCCAGCCATACAAGGAGAGCCCGCGAACCGACCCTTGAAGACCTAGTAGTCCGAGGACCGAGGATCCATGCACTCGAGACATCAGTGCATGAGTGGTCCTTTCGCTGCAGCGCGCAGATCGGCGCAGGATGCGAACAAGCCTGCACCAAAGCGACGGTCAAGGCACACAGGGGAGCAGAAGGACGCACCATGCGAGGCCCATAAGAAATTAATGCGTCGCCGAGAAACTGGGAGAGCAAAGCAACAAAGTGGATTTTGCGTAAGGTAACAATACAGGCGAGCGCAGACGAGAAGGACAAGCCTGGGTGCAACGACAGCATTAGAGAGGCTTTGTATGTCTATGGTACAGCTAGATATGGATGGGGTAACGGTCGCTAGGAGGCGATGATAGAGAAAGCGAGTGGATGGTATGAGTATAGTGCGATGGGGCGGCACAGATGGCATGGTGAATAGAGGGATGAAGTGTTGCCGTACGGGACCATTGTGCAGGGAGATCAAGCTGAGGTGCGGTGCGAGATTACGACGAGATGATTGAAGGACATTCCTACTTGTGCAAAGTGCAATTTGTTCGGCAGCACGCGATGGGTCAGTGTAGTCCTGCCAGTTCCCCATACCCATGGAGACTCACCTGGAATACAGAATTCCAAACCAGTAGGACAGACGTGGTGATAATTTAGAACAAGGACATCGTGGGCGTGGGCGTGCAAGTAGAAAATTTGAGGTGAGATGGAAACAAGAAGCCCGATGTCCCAATGAATAGACAATCAAAAGGAATGTCACGAAGAGCCGCCCGCTGGTGCGCTATCACTCGACTTCCTCCCTCTAAGGGGGATTGCTGACAGGACCGGGACGGAGAACCGTTGCGTCTTAGATGTACTGAGGAATGGCCACCCATCGAATTGTTTAGACTCGGAAGCGGATCGCTTCATGTGCGCTGGGTTCGCTGTGTCGTCCACTGCTCGCAGTGGGGGTTGCATCGAGTGGACGCGCCTAGTGAAGAATTTCCGCCCAGGCCACGACGGGCCTTTCTGCTGTGGTTGCTGCTCCTCGTCGGGGTAGTTGATAGCCGGCAGACTATCGGACATCGGTGGTGCTGATTTCGCCTCGTAAGGTAGACTGAGCATCTCTTCTGACCGGGCTGTTGTTGACCGAGACGCGTCAGCACTCTGGAGCTTCTTCTCAATCTGAAGATACTTGCTAGCGGCGATGTTCATCACTATTCTGGGCTCGGTGTCCTCCTTGGGAGGTCTTGGAGGGGCCGCCTCAGCTCCGATAACTGCTGGGGAGCCCGGTCGGGTCTGGGCAAGCTCCAAAAACGAACTGTCTTTACTTCGAGACGGTTCTGGGAGACGGATGACGGGAACATCTGGGACGACCTTCGCGCCCTCAGTCGGTTCACCGCGCTCTGAGCGCCGTTGGCTCCTGTTTCGGCCCAGGCGGGAGCGCATCGAACGCATAGAGTAGATGGAGGTGCGGTCCGGACGCTCGTCATTGCCATTCGTGGGGGTCTTCGGAGTCTTCGGGATGCGGAGGCTAGCTTTCGATGTCCTGCTGCTGCGCTTCTTGGCTGCAGACACACGGCTCGTACGGTCTCCCGGTCTGAGCGCACCACCACCGGACAAGTTCGTGACTACCGCCTTGGTGACCACGGCTTTACCGGTGATCTCGACGACCTCTGCATTGCGCATGGAGCTGACGGCGCTCATGCGGTCCATGTCATTGTAAATCTCCGCTTCAAGGGCGGAGGTGGACGGCTCATCGTCGTCGGGTGTGAACTCCTCGTCGCTGAACGTGAGATCGAAGTTGTCGAGGTCGTCCATCTCCTGCGCCATATCTTGAGCCATGTTCCAAGCCTCCTCGAGCTCCGCCTTCAGCTCCTCGTTGCGAGCGCGCGTCTCCTGCAGCTCTGCCGTACGCTTCGCATACGAAGCATTCAATTTACGAAGCCCCATGGCGAGCGCTGATGCGATATGGAGGTCCTGTACGTGCTGAATCTGCGACTTCTGATCTGCGACGCGCATAAGGGTCTCCATGAGCCGGTCGCACGATGAAGTGAGCTCCGCGAGCTGGGTTGTCAGATTGTAGAGCGCCTCGCCATCGGTGTCGATTTGTGATTGAGAGAGCGCGGCTAGCGACTGCAACAACATCGCGCGCCGATGCATGCTGAACCTGTATTGCGCCTGGGTTGTTGCTCGCAACTGCAGAGGAATGAGTCCCAAGCACATCTAATCCTGCTGTGATCACCAACGTACCGACTCCAGTCTCTCTAGTTCTTGAGGGAGTTCTACATCGTACGTATGCGTAGAGACCACTCGAATGAACGACTCAGCTGCTGATTGCCGGATCGCTCGCGAGACGGTCTCCTGGAGCTGCTCAGAAGTGAACGTCCACTGGGCTGCCTCAAGCGTCATGGCTTTCCACTTGATAGGCTCCATGTCGAAGCTGATGGCCGTGGGCGGCGCGATGGGCGGATGTTTCGGCACGAATTTGAACAAAGCAGGCGTAGATGCTCTGGTGGAAGCAGGGGTGCTAGAGGGCTCGAGGGCAGTGGTACTTGCCTGGACGCTCTTCTCGGATAAGGACCTACGGTGTCCAATTGTCTCATTCATCTCGTGTACTCCGTTCACGGTTTTCACGCCATCTGTTCCATAGACGGTGTGAGCCCCATTGGCATCA
This sequence comes from Lignosus rhinocerotis TM02, assembly GCA_000743315.1. Lineage (NCBI taxonomy): Eukaryota > Fungi > Basidiomycota > Agaricomycetes > Polyporales > Polyporaceae > Lignosus > Lignosus rhinocerus. The sequence continues at coordinate 71,088 of KN050042.1, read as the reverse complement.
TGTACGTCGCTGAGACCGTTGATCTGAAGTGATGGAGGGCGTGGCGCCGACGGCATTGTTTCGTCTTGAGGACGCACAATCAGGTGTGGGGGAGGGGCGTACATGTCCAGGATAGATTCAGAATCGGTCGGGGAGATAGTGTCTGTGTCTTGTGGTAGCCGATTGGAAGATATGGACATGGACATGTCGATGAGGAGAGGCGAGTCTGGGGCAGCATCGGCACCATTGCCCGTACCTGCAGACCCATCGACACTGGGGATGCCTCCGTTCACCGCGGAACTGTCTAGATCGGTGTTGTGCGCGGGCGAAACCGACGTCCGCATGGCTGGAGCCCTCTCCCCCTTCTCCGTCTCGGTCGGGGGGATGTCGGCGCCACCAATAACTTCTGCAACATCTGTCTGAGCTTCCTGATGAGCTGTCTCCTCTGTCCTCTGTTGTCTTATTTCCCGCTGCGAGGACTGGCTGTGGTTCGACTCTGCCCTCCTGTGTCCATTGCTTGCAGAGGACTCCGACCGAATCGTGTTCGACCTGGACGATATCGGTGCAGATGCGGGTGAAGCGGATCGAGAGCTACCTAAGGGAGCATCCAAAAGCTCTGGGGACGTAGTGCGAAGTACGCTTGCGATATCCTCCTGAAGGCGCGAGGTGAGGTCGAGCGGGATGATGTTCTTCACTGGGAGCGTGCCAGGCTTCCCCGGACTGCGTGGGCCGATTGGTCTGCGACCAAGTGCAGGAGGGGAGCGTGCACGAGCAATGTCCATGGGGGGCAGCTGGAGACTCAGTTCGAGGACATGGAGAGCGAGCGGAGGGAATTTGTGCAAGTTAGGAAGAGTAGGAAGAGTAGAACATGAAGGGACGGAGAGAAGTCCGGGCAAGCGAGCGCGGGGACGTTTGGGCAGGTGAATGGAGTGATGTTGATGGCTGCTGGGAAGTCCCCCATTAGCAGCCGTTAACTCCCTGATAATAATATTCGCTCAGTTCCGATATGCTAGCGCTCACTGGCAGTAGTAAGTATGCGTATTCTGAATCCCCGGTATGCAATGACATTGGACCCGTGTAGAACCCGTCGACATCTGTTTATATCCTGAAATGAGCACACGGACTGTACATACATCTATTCTGAACGGTGTCATTTCCTCACACCGACTTTCTGAAATGAGCACACGGACTGTATATACATCTATTCTGAACGGAATCATTTCCTCACACCGACTTTTTTTAATGACGCACAAGACAAACAACAGCCATGATAGGTATGTATGGCATCACCATCATCTCCGGAAATATCAGGCCCTGTTGCCCGTATCGGTCTGACATAGTGCCAGCCGAGCAGATCCAGTCAGACTCGCTGCAGGCAATCCGACATCGCGCAGTGTCCGCAACAAGTCCGTCCGAGCGCGCAAACGTCCTCCGATATATCACTGATACCACCCGACAGGACCCAGACCACCAACGAGGGTTATGAATTACAACGCACCTTGGGAACACTGTGTGATCAAAGGTAGCTACCTCGAAGTCAGATGTGCAGTAATATATGCAACTAGGTCCTCCCGGTGTATGCAATACCGTTTCGTGTCCTGGCGCCCGCACAACACTCACTCCGTGGAGTGGTGTATTTCTTCCTGAACGGTGACCACGGTGACATGTAACTTCGGGCATCTCTCGGGCATCTAACACTGCCAACTGTAGACGGTCAAAACAATGATGGGTACTATTCTCAGATTGCCGTTGAGGCGGGGCGGCGCCGCGGCGGCTAGTGCACTCGAGCGTGAGTACTCCAGACCAACGAGGATTCCCTTCGAGCAGAGCCTTCTCCCAAGCAGCCTTCTCAGCCCTGGCATTCTTACCTGCCTGAAGCAGTACGTTCACAGCTGTCCGAGCCATGGTGTCCTCAAGCTTCTCTGCATCAATCCTGACAGCACTCCACTGTGTGGGCTGAGTACACCATGTTATGGACTGCCATACCCCGTTCCTTCTTCTCAGCATCATGGATAGATGCTCATAATGATTTTTGCCGAATCGCACCCACGTACTGCGAAGGACGCCGCATAACCTTCGCTGCATGGCCTGAGAATAGAGTATGAGCGCACGTACATTCCCAGCTCCGTGTCGGATCGCCTCCTTCGACAGAGCAGTTCCTCTTTTTCATTTAGGCTGTGGAGGCTATATCTGGAGGAGCACATGGTCAGATTGTGAGTTACGGACAATCCCATTTCCCGCCCTGTCCTGCTTCCCTTGACCGAGGTCAGGCGGAGGCCACAGGGTACAGTCTGAGTAGTACTATATCACACGGAGAAACATCGCCGGCTCGAGTGACAAGGGAATACTCTGCCATTAGAAGGATTCCCCCTCGCATTTTCATGTCAACACAAAGTTCTCATATAACGTGCATCCATCCACGCGAATAACTTGAAAAGAACGCACATTAAATGACTTGCGGACTGCTCGGACTGATCAGGATCAGTCGTGATAGATAGCCAGTGGGTCATATGTCCTCCAGATTGAGCACTGCAATAGAAGTTACCTTTAGCAATACAGGCAAGGCTTGCTTGTGAGTCAATACTGAACGGAAGCTAGGGGCAGATTGATAATCGAAGGCAGGGGTTACGAGATTGAGAAACAAGTTACATCTAGTTACACGTGCTGTGACCAGTGGGCGCTTGGGGCTGCTGGGGGCTAGTATCATGTAAATGTTCCGGTCAGGCAGCCAATGCCATCTGTGCTTGGCTCACTCGGGATTGACAAGTTCATCTTAGAAACCGGTCCCGCACACCCCTTGACTCTTTCTGACTTGACCTGAGTACACAGCGTATATACACACTGACAGCATACCCAGTCGACAGCATTGCAACGAGATCAGACCCGTAGCCCAGGTCAGTCTCAGACAGAATTGTCCTCCCCTACATCCTCAGCCTTGTCCGAATCATCCGCCTAGGCGAGACAACTGTCAATTGGACTAGATATCCATCGACCCAACCTCACTGCCGCACTCACCGTTGAACCACCTTCCTGCTCGAGGACACACGCTCGACAGCACTTTAAGGACACTGCAGTGTCTGATTGTCATCCTATCTCTTTCTGCTTTGCACCACCCATAGGTGCATTCAAATGACTTCGTCTCCTCATCTTCTGCAGACCATGCGCCTCTCTATGTTCACGCGTACTCCCCCTCCAACATTTCTGCGCACTCCCCATTTACCCCGATCCGCCCCTTTCCTGGCCTCTCGGATCCGCCCCCGCGTCTCGCAATCCGCCTATCCGTTCTCAACCCACCACGCACTCCTTAGACATCCATCACCGTCATCTAAATCACAGAGCTCCAGCCCTCCTCCCCGAGGAAACCCAGACTACCCGAGCTTTACCCTCGAAGAGCTCGGCATTGGCAAAAGAATGAAGGTCGGCCTCTTCGTGCTGCTGAGCATCTTGGCCACATTGGAGACCTGGGTCTGGTGCAAGGTGGCGTGGCGCTGGTGGCAGGGTGATGAGGAAGAAGCACGAGAAGTGGACGTGGTGGGAGAGGGAAAGTAATTGAACTCCAGTTTTGGTGTGTGTGTGTGTGTATAGTGGGGAGCGTGAGATATCCCGATGCCGAAGTAGCCCTGCTCCACTTCACTTGAGCAGCTCTCAAAGCGGGTATCGACGATGCTGGTCACGTCCTTCCGCTCCTAGTGTGCGCTTGAGTGCCACTGTTTATGGTGTTCGGTGATGATAAATATGAGAAAGGTTCATTGGTGAACGCAGAAGCTGAACAGACGTTCGTTGTTGAATGGAGAAGTAGCTGACAGTCCTGTCGGTGTTGAATGGAGAAGTGGCAGACAGTTCGTTTACGTCACGGTTGTGGTTAATCTAGTACGGGTGACGGGTCTCGCCCCACCACCCATGATGGTACTGTGCAGGAGTGCTATGAGGAATGGGTTCCAATCATACATTCCAAGCCTAGTGTTGAAGGTCCGCATGTTTATACTCGCACTGCGCAGCTACTTCATCCTCAATATCGGACATCGATCTTGCGTTGCGGAAGAGAATAACCTAGGCGAGACGGAACACTAAAAAATATCCACCATCACTGCTTCTGAACAGCGTTGCTCGCGTCTCCCATTGGTGACTGACATGGCCAGAACAAACCCCGAAACCCAACACATTTGCACGACGGCCGGTGGCTACAGCCAAGTAGGGGTTCGTCTCGGAAATGGCGCTAGAGATGTCGGTCCGTCCAGTACTAGTCCCTACATAACATTCTGTGGTCTTGGTGCACCCTTCTGCCATTGTTGGGATCGCTACATAATCTGTGAAGGTGGTCTGGCAGATTTTCCAGTCTTCCGAGCTGAAGGACAGTCGTGTCGCGCAGTTCTGGGCGGTGGAGCGGGATAAATCCACGGTAAGGGAGGGTGAAGCTTTGAACCCCGAGTCGCAAGAGGACGCGAGCGCACCAAACGAAGAACTGGACTGACCGATGTGATAATGGCAAAAATCCCAACACTTCCCGCGTGTCATGACAAGACTCCGAGTGAGGGCAGCAAGTGGTCGAATAAAGGGAACCGAGCCTTAGCGCACGGTGGAAGCTGCCGTCGTTTTCGAGGAGATTGTCGAGGATGAACAGCGTTCTAGTGCGTTTTCGCATTGGTTGCACAACAGGATGACTCGGAGTACATAACAGGTATAGAGATACATTGGAATTTTCTTAAGTACTACAATTTCCTCTTCTGTGTCCACCGACGACCTGATGTTGAGGTGGAGAGCCACGGTCATGGCCCCCTTTTCACACCTATGAAGCTATCAAAACCTGTGACCCAAATAAGTTAGTCCATGAGATCAGTCGGACAGCCTCATAAGGACTCACTGCAGACGGTGTCAGCCCGAGATCGCGCAAGGTCCGCGAGAAATCCGAGCGCGCAAACGTCTTTCTGGACAATCAAAGATGCCGCGCGTTAGATGCGAAAGTCAACGCATGGACACAGTGACTCGCCTCGGGAACGTTAGCGAGAACGTGACAGAGTCGACGTCCACGGCCAGTGTCTGCCCGGCGAGGAATTCTGCAACCTCACGAAGGGCTGTATGGAGAGGATCAGCGTATTGTTATCCGCGTTGCAGCAGCATGCATATGAACATGAACACGCACTGGAGTCGCTTGGAAGCGTCGTCGTATACGGTTGTCCACCACTCGCCATCCGAATCTGCAAACGTGTCTCGGGATAGTCCCTGCCTGCGACCGTCGGCGCCGTTGACGCAGGGGCGACGGCTGGTGCGCTCGAGCTTGATTGCTCCAGCGGTTTCCCTTCACGCAGTGCCTTCTCTCGTGCAGCTTTCTCAGCACGGGCTTTCTTGTCTGCCTCGATCTGGGCCTTCACAGCTGCCCGCGCCTTGGCGTCCTCTAGCTTCTCTGCGTCATTCCTATCAGCAACGGGCATGTATAGAGTTAGGGTGCATTGTGACGCGATACCTTGTCTCTTCTTTTCTGCCTCCTTGATCAGTTCCTTCTGCTTCATCTCCTCGCGAATCGCGTTCATGTCCTGTGAACACAAGGCCCGGTTATCCGAGCTGCCCGATGATGAGCCAGCAGCGTGCATACCCTGCCCGCCTTGCGTCGGATCGCCTCGTTGGCGAGAGCCTCCTTCGCGTCCTCCTTGGCCTTCACGACCTTCTTCGCAGCCATTTTTTCCCTAAGCTCTGCGAGTTTCTCTTTCTTCTCCTCCTCTGTTAGCGGTTTGATCTGCACAATCATACTGTCAGCACGTTGACGTCCATATGTGTCCCTCTTTTCCACTATGTCCTGCTTCCCAGTTCTGTGCGCCTATGGCTAGATAGCGCAGTATACCATGAGGAGCAGCTAGCACATCCTCTCATGAACCCGAGAAGCTTGGAGGATACGTACCTCCTCGGTGGACTCTTCAAACTGGTCATGCCCGCTCTTCTCCGCATGGTAATTCGCGAGGTCCACATTCTTGAACGTCTTCCCGCACACAGAGCACTTGATGCTCTTCGCTTCCACATCGACACCTGCAGTCGATGATCCCTCGCTTGAGGCAGACTCTCCCGCGTTCTTCTTCCCGTACACGGCCTTCAAGGCTGCCATGTCCTCGTCATCTTCATCATCCACATCCATCGGGCCTCCGCCACTCGGGGCTTGCGAGGCGTTTGTGGACACGGAAGAGAGATCAGGTATGGGCTTGCCCTCATTCTCAACGAGGTGGTCCATTGCTGGCTGTAGCCCACGGTTTCCCGTGGCTTTCATTGCCCCTACATACGGCACCGAGAAAATGGATAAGTTCATAGCGAGATTCTGGACGATCACGACGCTTACAATCCACACGTTGAGGGTCGAAACCCATACCTAGGAGCACCTCCTTATCGGACATATTCCCTCAAGTGTTTTCTGACGGTGGTCGCAACACGGACAAAACCAGGCCGAGCTCGGTAATTGTGAGGGTGAACTGTAATAAGCGGGATCACCTTCCTGGCTCAGCCTGGCTGACGTTGTGCATGATTGTATCATCTTTGCCTTTCCCGGACACCTAACCCTCTTTACTTCTTGAATTCAGCTTGCAGAGCGTCATGAAAGCAGTTTGAACATCCGACGTAGTCCCTGCAAGAACAAAAGTGGGTATAGACGAGCAGAATTATTACATACTGTACAACGGACGAAATATTATGAGTGACCGCTCCGCACGAGGACGCAAGATCTATGTCAAGGATAGCGAGGTATCATGGGGAAGAGGGTGTGGAGGGCCAGAACCATCCTGATATGTTCCACAACATCCACAGCCCAACCAAAGCGGCAACGCAGTAGCCAATTGTCCGCCATTGCTTCACTCCTCCGGGGGCAATTCCGAAGGCTTGGCCTGCGCGGCGCGAAGACTGGGCTAGCGATGCACCGAATGACGAGAATGCGTTCCTCTGTGCGTCATGTTTGGGGAGGTGGGAAGAAGAAGAGGACGAAGGTCAGGCGGACACTCAAGCAGAACCCAACCGCATCGACACTTACAGCATCGTCAAGGGAAGAATTCTGGCGTTCTACGTCGTCGTAGATATCTGAGGTGACCTAACGAGCTCGTCATCAACATGAAGCACTAGAACGTACATATGCCTCAGCGTACGCCACGCAATGTGCGAAGTTTGGAGTGCAGGTCCTCCAACCTCTGATCATTCTGCAGTTCGTAGGTGTCTTCAACCCGTGCGTCTCGTGATGATGACATTGAAACAGTAGTAGCTGAGGGAGCCCAATAGATTTCTTCAGGAATATATGTTGATTCTTGCGCTAGTTCGTGTATGTCGCGGTGCAGAGCTGAGAGCAAGCCCAGAGAGTCAAGGACAGAGTGAGAGATGGTAAGCGTCTATCTGGTAACGGAAGCGCCCATTACCTCCAGGCACGTGGTATCTCCCAGAATAGCAGCGCGACGTGTCCAGCGCGTCCGACTCAAGCTACTGCACTTCCACCACTCTCTTTCTTCTTTCCCCACACTTTCCTAGTCACTGACCTCGACGCGCAAGGCGTTCCCGACACCGGCCATGTCGTTGGCCTATGCCCTTCCAAGCAAGCTGTCGCCCGTGACAGTGGCGAACACGTCTTCGCTACTGCGCATCATCGCCCTCGCTCTCATTTCAGGAGCTGCAATCGCTTCGCGCTTGTTTGCAGTCATCAACTTCGAGAGCATAATCCATGAATTGTACGTACATACTATCCTGTACCTATTATTGCTCTGAAGATAAGCTATGTCCCAGTGACCCTTGGTTCAACTAGTGAGTGACCACGTTGTTCAAGTGCTATGCAAGACCGGGTCTTGGCAGGGAACGCGCATGTGCGGATTCTCCTAAGACACTGGGGAATGTAAGTTGATTGTGCTGCTGCATGCGCAAAGACAGGTGGTTGCAGTGTCCCAAGATACATCTCCGCGTGTGCTTCAAGACTGACACCGTGCACACATTGTAAGCGCGGCGTGAGTCTCTCGAGTCATCCATATGTCATCAGTATAGTACTGACGTCGAATGTGTCAGACACCGTCTTCTCCGTGACCTATTTCTATCGTGAGGTCTGGAGGTATTGTAGCCGATCAACTGTAACGGGGCGCATCCAAACCCTCACACTATTCATGCGAGAAATCCTCGGCGTCATGTGTGGTTCGGGATGAGAGTCAAGCAGTCTTGATTTTCAGTCCGTATCCAAGCCTTAGCTTGAAAACAAGGCAGCACCTTGCAATCCACTTGGCTGTGACGATGTACGCATGTACTAACCGTGGTTTCGTCAGTCGTGCTACCAGAGTCCTCGCTGAGAAGGGCTTCTATGTAAGTTCTAGACCGACTATGATACGTCATGCTCACAGGTACACCTACGCAGGCGTTCTGGAACTGGTTTGACCACACAGCATGGTATCCACTCGGTCGTGTCGTAGGAGGGACCATTTACCCTGGCTTGATGGCGACCAGCGGTGTCATCTACAATGTTCTTCACGCGCTCAATCTCCCGGTTGACATCCGCAACATCTGTGTTCTGCTCGCCCCAGGTTTCAGCGCATTCACCGCCTGGTCTACGTACATGTACGTGATGTGGCCAATCAAACGAATCCTGCCGTTCATATTCTACCAGGTTTACCAAGGAAATGAAGGATGAGAGTGCCGGACTACTGGCCGCCGCGTTCATTGGTATCGCCCCCGGTTACATCTCCCGTTCCGTCGCCGGATCATACGACAACGAAGCCATTGCCATCTTCTTGCTCATGTTCACCTTCTACTGCTGGATCAAGGCACTGAAGACTGGTAGTGTGCTGTTTGGAACACTCACCGCACTTTTTTACTTTTACATGGTCGCAGCTTGGGGTGTGTATCAGTCGAGTCTGGAGAAGCATCTAGACATCTTAAATATTCTGTTGCAGGCGGCTATGCTTTCATCACGAACATGATTCCATTACATGCATTGGCACTGATCCTCATGGGTCGGTTCAGCAGTCGTCTGTACGTCGCATACTCTTCCTGGTACGCGATCGGCACCTTGGCCAGTATGCAAGTCCCCTTTGTCGGATTCCAGCCGGTCCGGACTAGCGAGCATATGGCAGCTTTAGGTATGTCTTCAGGATGTTCGCCGTTGCGGTCATTGACTCGGCATGCCGCTTTCCAGGTGTCTTCGGCCTCCTGCAGATCGTCGCGTTTGCTGAGCTCGTCCGAACGTATGTGTCATCTAAGCAGTTCCAGAGCATCCTATTCGGCTCTGTCGTTGTCATTGGCGTGTTGGGTGCATCTGCCTTCGCAGGACTCACGTACAAAGGATGGATTGCTCCCTGGACCGGTCGCTTCTACTCTCTCTGGGACACTGGCTACGCCAAGAAGTAAAGATCATTCCCCATTTTGGCTGAATAGATGCTCATACATCTACTTCTATCAGATACATTCCAATCATTGCGTCGGTCTCGGAACATCAACCTACCGCGTGGCCCTCGTTCTTCATGGATCTGCAATTCCTAATTTTCCTGTTCCCGGCTGGTGTGGTCCTGTGCTTCCGCGAGTTGCGCGACGAGCACGTCTTTGTCATCATCTACGCGGTTGTGGCCAGTTATTTCGCAGGCGTCATGGTCCGTCTCATGCTCACACTGACACCAGTAGTCTGCGTGTCCGCTGCAGTTGCATTCTCTACACTGCTGGACACGTATCTCGATCCTACTGAACCCGAAATATCGGTAGCCACTGTACAATCAACGAGTGAAGCAGAGTCCACGCATACCGCCGATTCTCCCGCGAACGGCAGCTCTACCGGCACAGGATCGTCGAACAAGAAAGCCAAGAAGGCCGTCGCTGACGCGTCTGCTTTTGGAAACTTTGCATCCGGCCTTGTCGCCGCTATCTCACCCTCAGGAAAGACAAGCAAGCCACGTGGAATTTTCGGTCTCGATACCCGTGCTCTTGTTATCGTCAACGCCCTTGGCATGCTCCTCTTCTTTGTCCTCCACTGCACGTATGTCACGTCGGTTGCATACTCCTCTCCGTCTGTTGTATTGGCTTCGCAAAATCCCGATGGGAGCCAGCACATCATCGACGACTTCCGCGAGGCATACTACTGGCTCCGACAGAACACGCCGAAGGAAGCTGTTGTCATGAGCTGGTGGGACTACGGGTACCAGATCGCTGGGATGGCAGACAGGCCGACCCTTGTTGACAACAACACGTGGAATAACAGTCAGTCAAGCTTTATGGCTCATCTAACGCTTCATCTGGCTTAGGGGTGGAACACCGTACTAACGTTTCCCATAGCGCACATCGCCACGGTCGGAAAGGCAATGTCCAGCCCTGAGGAGGTGGCCTACCCGATACTGCGAAAGCATGATGTTGACTATGTCCTCATCATTTTTGGGGGGCTCATTGGCTACTCGGGAGACGATATCAACAAATTCTTGTGGATGGTCCGCATCGCACAGGGTGTGTGGCCGGAGGAGATCCAGGAGCCGAACTACTTCACTCCCAAGGGCGAGTACAGGATCGACGATGGAGCATCCCCAGCGATGAAGAACAGCCTCATGTATAAAATGTCTTACTACCGGTGCGTGGCTGTCTGGCGCCTCTGGCGTGTCCACGGCATGGACATTGCTCACTCCCTCCGTTGCACGGCTTGTGACATGCAGGTTCGCAGAATTGTTCGGTGGTAACCAAGCCATGGACCGCGTGCGCGGTCAGCAGGTTCCGAAAACGGGTCCTACACTAGACTACCTCGGTGAGCACCGAACTTCCGGCTCGGTGAGAAATTCGTGCTTATCATTGCCTCATCGTATAGATGAGGCCTTTACGTCTGAAAACTGGATTGTAAGCCTTCCACGTCGGTTTTCCAGTATATGTTGTGCGTGTTGCTCACCCCCGCTTTCGTCCCCTTGTCGCGTCTGCAGGTCCGCATCTATCAGGTCAAGAAAGAGGATCCTCTCGGCCGTGACCTCAAGTCTGCAAATGCATTCGATCAAGGCAAGAAGAGGAAGAAGTCCAAGCCGCTGGTGAGGCGAAAAGCTATCGTGTAGACAGTTTGTCTTGTCCGTTCAATTGCTCATTGTAATCCACTCGCATCCTCGATCAAGTTGTCCCCCGACAATCTGGCTCTTACGTATGGACTGCGTGAGCCGGTATGCCGCTGACTGTCATGAGCCCCGCGGGATTTCTATATCATGCCACATGAGAAGCAACATGCAACGCAGCAATGCAAGCGGCGCGAGTACCCAGGGTCGGTTCGGAGATCGTGTTCTGGTCCTCGAGCAGAAGATCAGGGAGCTCATTCGGAAGTTCTGCGGGGTCATCGGGCTGCACGCATGCACGCGGGAGAAGGCCTGCCCCCCGCGTATTCTGCAAACAATGCCTGCCTATCGATGATAGACTTCCGTGGCATATTCTCTGACTCGTGATATTGGTACCGCGTGTGCCCGCCTGAAGACGTACAAGACACCTTCCGGCTTTCGGGACCTGTTGACCGCTGTGGTTGCCCTAAGTTGACCCTTTCATCAAACTGGGCTGCAGTCAGGTCACAGTCCACTAACACGGAGACGTCCAGTGCATCCTCTCTATCATACAAACCAGTACTCCCTGTCTTCGTTGCTCGGCCGCCATGGGTTGCGATCGTGATATTGACACGACAGTTGAGTATCGATCGAAACGACAAGGGGATCCACGATCTGGAGCAAGGAAATCGCGCTAAAAACACTCATTGTAACGGCACCTCCATATATCATCTCGGCGCAGCATGGAGGACTCAGGGATCGATGGAACACAGGTTAGCGCTACACCATGTGCTACTACATGCCCATCGTGCGCAGCGTTCAGTATCACCTTGATCCGCGAACCTTGCCGCCGCTCCACATGCTCTTCAATGGACATAGTACTTATGTGCGCCGTCAGGATGCTTATTCGCTCCACAATCATCCTCTGTCGGAGATTTCGCTGGGCATGAACCGCCTACACAAGTCCACTCCCACCAGATTGGACCAAGCTTGAGCTTATCCGACTATGTAGTACCGCCACACCAGGTCAGACAAAGTACCCACACGCTCCTTATGCCCGATGTCATTCTGGACTTCGAGCGCGTCACCGCATAGCGTGTTTCAGCAAGCCAGCTTGAGATTCGTCCGCATCGTTGCTCTCACGTGGTAGTGCCAAGAGGAGAGAGAGCACATTCGTGCATACAAATAGCCGACCGTGAATAATTACCTTACAGGAGCTGGGAGCGTGTACGATACGTTGCGAAACGACAACAAGAAAGCATGCACATCGATAGTCAATACAAACCCGTGGTCGAAGCAAGGCCCCACTGTTGCTGTCTGTCAGCTCTTTCCCAAGGTGTGACTGTACTCCTACTCACCCAAGACTTTCCGAACGCAAGAACTGCACGGCGGTCCTCAGTTAGCCCCTTCGAGAGCGTTACCGCCAGCTTCGTGGCCGATCCACGGCGAGGGATCATCCACCATCTCCGTGTATTCAGTTTCAGAGATAGCCCGGAAGTATATCGTGCCTTCCTTCCAGCCTCGTAGAAGAGACTCAAGCTTTGGAAGGTTCGGGACATCGCTGAGGTTCTTGAAGGGGACCTGATCCAGGGGCCACCCTTCAATGCGAACCCTGTAGCGGGCGACCACGTCCCTCATGTATGACGCCCGGCTCCATCGCATCTGCGCGTTAGACTCGCGGGTGATAGCACCTGGAGGAATACGTCAAAACCGCAGAGCTGTTTACGATGCGGAGCTGCTTACAGAGCTTCTCTTTCACGAGCTGCCGCAACTCGCTGCGAGTGGTCGTCATGCGCTCTGCATACGTCAGTGTAGGATTGACGCGGAACTTGTGCTGAAAGGAGCCAGGGGACGGCGGTGGCTGGGATGACGGGGGCTGGGAAGACATCGGTGGTCGCTGGTGTCGTTGGAAGTGGGGTTATATGAGTATGGAGTACAGCCGAGTGGTCTTGCTGGTGACGACCTGCCTCCCCACTCAGCCGATTCTGCACATACTTATACCAACGGCCCAATTAACTTCAAGGGCCAACAAGAGCTGGGTTGCCATTCATGGGCGACATGGTCGTGGCCAAGACGTGGGCCGCACTCTCAAGGATCAGCTTGACGATTCGCCTGTTCGCGGACTTGAAGGTCGGGAACGTTGTGTCCCCGCTTCAAACCGTACAGTTGAAGTAGTCGGATTGCCTGAAAGGCTGGAGTTAGAATGAAAGCATGCAAACCGGTTCTTCGGAGTTGCCTGACTCACACCTTGTTCATATATGTCCATGAGTGGGACAGACAAGGGGAAACACGGAGTTGCGACTATCTGGAGAAGATCAGTTCCAGGCAAGCTCGCGCACCGGCGAGGCTTTGAGACAGAAGCTAGTGATCTCCTGACTCTGCGCTGTCATACGAAAGCATCAACTACTGGTCAATACCAAGAATCCGATAAAAGGCTCGGCAGCGGTCTTCTTCCTTCCGGTATTCATAAATTCCTCAACGATTGACGGCAACGAGGACAATGAGTTAGGGGTAATCGCGATGGCATCACTTCACCCACCCACATGCATCTACGCACCTGTTCGAAGAAGTTCATTAATATACCGCAATGATCATGTTATGCAGCACACCCTGGGTACGGGATGTGAGAGTTACGAATCACGGGTACGGGTGCCGTACCCGTTCCACGGCGCAAGATCATGAAGAGTAACTCTGACGGTCGGCGACGCGCGACGATGGTAGTGTGCAATCCCAGCGATGTAAGTTATTGTTCTTCGGAACCTTGACACGCGTCTCTCAGGTTGAAGGGTGGAGCAATACGAGCAAGAAAGTTCTAAGACACTCACACGACCTAGACCGCGTTGCGGTGGTAAGGAGTTGTCCCTGGCCAATACCAGTAGCTGCGCTTGCGCCGCTTCGTCGGGAAGACGAAGGAATCCGCGGAAAGAAGACAAGAGCGACCGGGGCGTTATGCCGATCTACGAGACACTTTGGGGTAGGCGACGGTCGCAGATAGATCCCCGTTTCTCCCGCGTCCAGTCCAAAACTCATGGCATCTAACCACTATGCGGAATGTGGTACACTTTTTCCTGTCTTTGCAGATCGGCACTGCAAAGGGTTCGCCCGACGCGCTTCCTCAGTCTCCCAATCGCGCTATCTCATACTGCAACTTTACTTGACGTCTCAAACGGTTAGCCAAAACCGACCCTGCGCGATGAAAGAACGTACATCAAAGGACATGGGGGAGTAGAAGGGAATACAGATCTCATTCCTGTATCGTTGGGGTGCGAGACCATAATTTACATACACAGCTCAGCTATCCGCGTCCAAAGCTTAACAGCCGAAAGGGGCGATCATAGTTCATCATTAGCGTGTCCAGTAGCCTTCGCCTCTGACGCCTGAGCGGGCGTCTCTTCCGCAGTCGAACTTGACGACTGTGACGACCGTTCGTCGACGTGAGTGTCCTCATGAGCCTCGACCATTGATGATGCAGACACACTGGCGTCAGTCGCCGATGCGCTAGCAGTCTCTCCTGCGTCAGGTGTCTTCGGATGGCCGGTCTCCTGCGCCTTGAAGATAACCTGACCAGCGTCGCCTGTCTTGTCCATCTTCGGCTTCTCGCGTTCCTTCTTTTCCGCCTCCTGCTGAGCCTTGAGTATCTTATGGATGGGGTCCTCCTCTTCGCCCTTCTCTTTCGCATCCTCCTTTTTCGGCACCCCTCCACCCATCATACCTGGGTAGCCATGCTTCTGGTGGAAATCTGCACCAGCACCATTCTTGATAGCCTCCTCGAAGTCGACGAGGTCCGTGAAGCCGCCGTGAGCGAGCGCCATACGCTGCGCCTCTTGCTTGCGCTCGATCTCGAGCATCTCCTCGTCTGGGACAAATTCCTCCTCCGAGGCCTGCTTATTGACGATGGTGAGATCGGCGGTCCCATCGAGGACGGAATCAAAGAACTTGGACAGGGAGTCGTGCTTCTGGATACCTGTAGGAGATTGAATTTAACATCAGCAATGTCAGCGGGCTAGCTCCGACTCATGGCCTACGAGCGTCACTCACCGCTATAGAGCACGTAATCGGATGAGCCGGCGGGGTAAACTAGAACCTTAGACGACTTCGCCTCGCCTTGCTCCAAGCCCATCTTAAGGGAGCTCTTGCCGCGACGATCGCGGTGAATGGCGAATCTGATCTGGCCCTTGTACTTGTTCCCCAGGGTTTGCCAGAGTAGAGGAATGTGCTTGCCCTGATTGAGCAGAACCGCACGTGGTGCATCCTTGTTCTTCTCGAGCGATCAGGATCGGACGGGATACGTTCAGGATACCACATACCTCTTCAATCCAGGCGGGTAGGTCCTCTAGATGATAGACCTTCTTGACATTGTGCGGGATATTACGCGAGGCCCAGTAATAGAATGCGCTAGCGCTCCGTTGAGGGCCATCGAAGTCTAGAGACTTGGACTGGCCACCTCGCGGAAATAGCTGCAAGACGAAGGGGCGTTAATGTCGGTCGAACGGAGACTTGCGTGATACATGCCTTTATGGTAGGGAAGCCCTGGACGCCCTGCTCTGCGCACAACCGTTTGTTGCTCTGCTTGTCGCAGTCAACAGCGTAGAAGGGAATCATGGGGTATACCCCGAGCGCGGCTTTACTGTATTCCGGTGCCATTTTTTGACAATGCTTGTGCGACTGTCAATTACGGCATGAGGAGAGCTTACAGAGGAACCTTACCCCGCACCATGGCGCAACAAACGCGACGACGGAGGTTGCCTGCAAACAAGACGGTCAGCGATGATTCCACACAACCGATACGGGCGCTTGTAGGACATGGAACTGCACAACATGGTAGACGCATGTCGGAAAGGGGACGTAGACAACGGAGGTAATGACGTGTAACCAAGGATAGAAGGAATATGGGCTAGACACGCACGTTCTCCTTCATTACTTTCTTAAAACCCTTCGGGTCGAGGTGCTTCACGAGCGAGTCTTTCGGGAAGAGTGCTGCCGACGCCAGCGAAGGCGTCAACGCAAGGGTGAGCGCAAACCAATGGTGCAGCTGCATGAATGTTGGCCGTCTGTGTCCTCGAGAGATTTGAACGAAAGGTCTGGTGTCGGGAGCGTGCTAGCGAGACGCGCGCACTTATACGAACTGTGCGGGGCGCGTGGGGAATCGTTCCGGTCCAGGCTGACGTGGCGGGCTTAGAACACAGCGTTTCCCACTGTCCCGGTCGTGGTCAATGCGATGCCGAGGGTGGTTGTAGTTGCCCGACGAGACGCAGTACCCACGAAAGAGACTGCCTGCGAGTATTGCATGGCGAGAACAGCCCTGCGGCGGTGGATTCTGTCAGTATGTAACGGTTCCCTCACCGTTAGCCCCCACGCCTGAGTACGTGTCTCTTTCCCGGTGTCTAGTACGAGTCTGTTTTGTCCAGAAGTGGCAAGTTCTCCCATCAGTTCTCACGGCATGGAATCCAGATTAGGATGCCCTACTGTCACTCGATGTTTTCATGATACTTGCACCAAGAATCCTCATACACCGTGGTATTCAGGAATATAAACTTGCCCCTTCTGTAGTCTCGCCTCGACTACATCGCTGTTGCAACCACCTGCCAACTCGACTCGTCGAGCGGATACTCGCTGTCGCGGCGAAATGGCGGTTGACATCAGTTGAATGCCACACGTGTACTGCTAACTGCTGCCTCATGTCGTACGCGAGGTGCATCGTACCCCATGTTATAAACGATTCACGGGGCATTTGTGCATGCTTTCTTCCTTCGTACGTATCGCTCTGTCTTTGATTGACCTCTTGAAGCACCCAGTAGAACGATACAACCGTTTTGTTTTGCCAACTAAATCCTCACTTGCCTTTTTGCTCACAACCTCGTCACCGGTGATCTCCTCATGTTCCTGTTCAACGACTTAAATCTCGTTGCGTGCGCGCTCGCAACGTTCTCTGCGGCGGTAGGATACAACGTCTCGCGCAGGCGCGGCCGAAACCACAGCAATGGGTGAGTGATGGTCGTTCGGTTCAAGATATCAGCTCGCTGACACTCAGGTGCCGCACCTTCTTCGCTCCGACGATCCTATGGATGCTGGTAGACGTGCCGAAAACAAGCAGAATCAGAATCGCCTTGGCTTCCTCAAGTTTCACCGCCGAAACAGTACCGCTAGCGCGCGGTCCTCAAGTATCTCTGCAACCGATAACGAGTATGTCGGAACGGAGCCATCTGCGTCCAACTGTAGTACCCCCGTGCAAGCTGTCGAGTCCGATGAAAGCGTGAGCATCTTTCGACTCTCCGCCTACGCGCCCACCATCTGCAGCAATCAACCCGACAAAGCACTGTCAACGTTTCACGATGGTTTCCCGCGCGATCTGCGTGCGCTCTTTGTTAACTCCGCCTCTCTGTGTAGTTCTCAGATGAGGTTGAGGACGGGTCGCTGAAACGCAAGCGCTCACCTACCCCCGAGCTTGTGGTATGTACTCCTTGGTAGATCCGCCCGGTGCCCTGATGCTGACCCATCTTGCTCACTTGTTCAGCTCTCAGACATGCCTATCTCCAAAAGGCGCAGGACGCCACCCGCGGAGGGTTCGGAGATGGAGGCGAGCGACGAATGTGCAGGGAAGGTCGAGGAGATCACGTCTGCCATAGTAGTGGCGACATCCGACGATTTCCCGCAGGAGAGGGAGGAGAAACAGGAATCCATTGGGGTCACCTCCTCAGAGCTCTCCACAGATGTTTCTAGCCCTCAAGAGCCGCTTGCCTCAGTTACCACAGCAGTTGAGGTCCGTGGTTCCCAGACAGATCAGTGTAGGGTACAATTTAATGTCTGCTCCCCTTAGAACATTCTCGTATCAACACCCACACTGTCAATGACTCCTACAGCAGCTCAGGCGAGCCTACCGACCGCAACTTCTGCGCGGCCGGTCAACTCGAAATTCCCCATCCAGGCGTGGCATTCTACCAATGTGATCGTAGCGGTGAGTTGAGCACGAACGATTATACGTCATGCATGTACCGGTAATAACGTGCATGCGGTCACAGGCGAAACCTTCTCTCGCATTCCAGGCATTCTCTGGAAAGCCATCAGCATTCGCGAGCTCACCCTCGGTCATGATACCCACGAAGGCGCCCATCTGGTCAGCGAATACCCTGGCCTATGGTAGCTCCGGTACCGTATCCGGTGAGGCGCCAACCTGGACTTCACCGGACGCGGACCCTCTCGCTGCGCCAACGCACAGTACGCAGCCAGGTGAGTTCCAACCCCCATTCATATAGACATGATGGGTCAGAGATGCTATGCCGCTGCCTGTTAAGTCGTCACCGTCACGGGCGAGGAGGACGAATATGTTGTGACAGAGCTCAAGGGCGCGAAGGTCTTCGTCCGGCGCGGGGATCATGACTTCTGTGAAGGGATCTTAGGCCACGTGAAACTTCTTAAACACAAGGAGACGGGTGCTGAGCGGATACGTACGTTTTACGCCCATGCCTCAACCTCTCCCTCGTAAATTCTGATTGGTGTTGCTGCCTAGTGTTTCGTCGTGAGCCTGTTTGGAAGGTGACGATGAGCGTGAGGTTGAGACCGACGGTCCGGTGCTCGTTCGACGAGGCACAAGGCGCGTTGCGCGTGACACTGAAGGAGCCCGTAGATGATACGCAACAGGAGGACCTCGTCATCTATGCTTTGAGGGTACGTTCAGCTGTGTCCCTAGCTGGCTCTAGATTCACAATGATCTTGCAGAGAGGGAAGGCGTCACGGACGGACTTCGCGGACTTCGCGAAGGCGATCGTGCAGAGCGCGCGGTTGCAAGAGCAGGCTCATGCATGATGCACGAAAGTTCTAGCCTGAGTCCGCTCAGCGTCATACATGCCCCTTCACGATACCACACCATCATGGTTATGTCACTACATTCTACTGCACGCTGGCCAGGTCGCGCAGAGCGGCAGTAGGTTATTTAATTTGGTCTACAACGATACAAGGGCATGGAGCGTCAAATCGTGAAAGAGCAAGAACCCCGTCTTCGTTGGCTTCTGACAAGGACGCGAGTAAGTATTCCACAGTCCTGCTGCTGCAAGGCGTCGTGTGCGTCATGTGAATCAATGAGACAAACATACCGGTGCGAGTGCTGATGACCACCTCCTACCTGCACCCGCAAAACATGGCGACAGCAGTGGTATGCTGTACGCGATGTTGCAGTCACCAGGGGTATCGTCGGAGTTAACACCGGAGTACACAGCTGCCATGTGTTGTGCATCACAATAACAACATTGAATGTTGGTGATAACATGTGCGGATCGTCTAGGTTCCTCAGACTTAAGCGGAACGCACTGTGGTGTAAAGTAGCCTGCGCGGAACAATAATGTGAGACGCGGTTGAACAACGATGACATTGACTTGCTCGTGCAGCTTGCTTCTCCTTCTCATCTCGAACCTATCACGCCCTTCATCGGTGAGGCGAGGCAGGTCATGGGTGACCCACGCAGTGCGAGCCTTATTGTCTTTCCAGACGAGCGTACACACACGCGTTGTTCTCAAAGAGGCAAGTGTTGTATTCTGGCAGGACCCCAAGTCACCACTGCTGTAATGGGGCAATAACATAACAATGACATTGTAAATTAACGTGTTGGTGGTGTCTGGGGTCCTGGCGCTCACCCACTATGTGCGCAGGTTGTACAGGCGCCGAGATAGTTTATAGACGATGTTGGTTTACCGGTGACTACCCAAGCGACGCCAATTGTCCTTCGCCAGGGCTCGGTGGACGCATTTTTGTCCACTCTCTACTCATAAGGACGACTTTTGCGGATAGGCCAGACAGCAACACCAGCTAGTCTAGTGCTCTCGCAACGATTCGCCTTCATCCGCTGTTCTCCCTCTTGATATCTAGGACCAGTCTCTCTGTAGCCATTCTAAGCAACCCAGATCCGTCTTCGACTACTTTCACGCATCTCGAAATATTCTGATAGACCGCTCACGTCGCCTCTCTTGTTTCTTGGTGAGTAGCCGTTCTACCTGTTCAGGACATTGCTAACGTACAACCTGCATCACAGTCGATTTTCCTCACTTACGCCCATCATTCCTCTTACGTCTCATTCATGTCTGCTGTTGCCACTACTACTCAGATCAACACCACTGCGCTCGCTCAAGCTCAGCTAGCCCCAGCCTATCCTTTCCTCGCGTACCCGCCGCCGGAGAAGAAACGCCCCACGCAGCCCCTTCCGTCTCCTCCGGTCCGCCCGCCTTGCTCGCCCTCGTACCCTAGACGTCGGTCAGCTACCACCTCAGCGATCGCAGCTTGGGTGGCCGCTGTCCAACCAGGCTCCCCTGCGCCGTACTCTCCACGTCGTCGGACCTCCATCTCGAGCACTCGTCGCTCGTCCCACGGTTCAGCCTCCATCATCTCCAGGCGCCCTTCTGTCAGCGCAGGAACTCCTCACCCTGCCTCGGCATCGTTCTTCAGTTTCCACGACACCCCCACCACTGCCTCTAAGCAGGTCATCACTCCGTCCGTCAAGGATTTCAAGCCGGATCTTACTGCCGAGGGCTATACATCTGTCTTCGTGCACTTTCCGGAGACCCCGCTTTCTGCAACTATCCCTCTGTACACGAGCAACGGCAAGGTCCGCCCTCCTCCGACTTTCCAACGCGTCCCTCCTCGTTCGCCTTCGAGCCCCGTTCGGCCAGCGAAGGGTCTTAAGCACTTCCGCTCTCTCTCCGCACTCAAGACAGGCAAACGCACGCGTTCAAAAGTCTCAGCGACCATGCGTGGACCGTCTTCCCCTGCTCTGATGTCGCCCACGCACTCAAAAGCGTCGCGTGTACAAGCCAGCGCTGCGGTGAGCGCGTCAAAAAAGTCGAAGTACGCGAAGTTCCGCCCCCCTCCTCTGGCCACCGAGCTCGCCCTCGCGCAGCTTGCGGACGGTGGTTCCATCGAAGATCATATCCGCAGATTCGCCGAAGCACAGGCAAAGGCTGGCGGCGCGTCTGAGCTGACCCGCGACGGCCGTCTTGTCGGCGTCGCGGATGTCTGGCGCGATGGTGCGGGTGGTGTCTGGCGTGATCAGGACGAGGAGTGGGAGTACGCGCACCTGCTTGGGGGTGATGAAGAGTGGTGTCAGAGTGAAGACAGCTGGGTGCGCTTCGGGTCTCCTACTAAGCCTCGCAAGTCATCAGTAGTCCTTTTGGAGAACGACGAGCCGCGCAGGGGCAGCGTCTCTAGCCAGGACTCTGATCTCGACCCACGCTATGCAATGCGTGCTGAGGACGAACGTGACGACCTCGCAGCCTTTGGAAGCGCGCTGGCGCCCACTTGTGCGCGCCGTCCGGGCATGTCCGTCCTCGCTATCCCCGCACGCACGCGCCGCACCGCGAAGCACCTGCGCAAGCCAGAGTTCCTTCTTGATGCCTTCCCCGTTCCTGAAGGCGACGTCGCCCCTACTCCTGCGCAGGCCAAGGCTGCACCGAAACAGCGCAAACGTCCGGCGCCCCTCCAGCTTACTCCCCCGAGCCCCGCGTTCAAGTGCCCGACGAACCCGATGGACCCTGAGCAGGTCCGGGACGACTTCTTTGCATCATCATTCGCGCCTGCCCCCGTCCGCACGAATGGGTCTCTGCCATCCGTGTCCATGCCTATCTCCCCTCGTGCTGCAGGCGAGTCCGGGACGATCGCGTCTAAAAAGACCGTGACGAAGCTGGGCATGCGTGGCCTGTTCCGCGCCATGGGCGGCAAGAAGGGCGATATGTAAAGCTCGAGGCTTCAGGTTGGACACAGTCTGGCCGCCGCGGAGGTAGATCTGGATATTGCCTCCGTGCTAGAAAAAGACTCCCGGAGCTATCACGTTTCCTTTCTCTCTCTGTAGTTGCATTATTTCCTGACTCTCGTTCGCATGGCCGAGTTTCTGGTGTATCATCTGCCACATATGTATCATCTTCGGTAATTTAGGTTGTATCACTACCCTATACCACTGTATCCTACTCTCATTGCCTCTCTCTCATTTGTAGCAATATAATGCCTTCTCGGTCCCCGCGAAGCAGCTAGTTGTCAGACTTCTGGTTGGCCATAAATCCGGTCTGTGGGTGGTAGCAGTGCTACACATTGACAGGCGCTGGGACAAACAAATGCAAACGTGTCAACTGGACGCGTCGCGCGGCAGACGCGTCTTACCAACTTACTGCTCCGTTCGATCCCGCCTATTGCGCTCCATCAAGATGGTGGTTGACATGAAGAAGCTGCGCCAGACTGCTCTGAAGCTCATTGCCCAAGTCGTTCAGGAGGACAGGCTAAGGTATGTAGACGCCGCTGGCAGCCACCATCGGCAGTCATATACATTGCATCTTGTGTGCATCTTGTTTACTAGTTCTGCAGTAATTTTACCTACAAAACCTTCAGGAAGGAGGTTGAGAGTGCCATGGGTCTTGAATCTGGCACTCTGGACGCCCAAGAGTACAAGCAGACCGTGCGCGACATCGCTAGAGGTTACCTTGTAGGGGGCAGTCTTGCGCATTTTATGTTCGACCACTGAGGGATTCTAGGACCACGGGTCTCCCAACTCTGCTGACGATCCAGAAGTAGCGAAAGAAGAAGGCTCGGACAAGGTCAAGAAGAACAAATCCACGCCGGCAGCGACGGGGAAGACGACCAAGCCCAAGAAGCCCCGGTCATCAACCACCGCCGCCAAGTCCTCGGGCAGCAAGGCTGCGCAGGATGCCACAAAGATGGGCAAGAAACCCATTCGATCTGCTGTACGCATCTCGGCCGTGTTTCGCGTCCCCGGTACTCATGTTTCGCATATATAGTCCGTCGTTCCGAGCACAGACGATGAAGCAGAGCCCGAGGCCAGGCCAAATCCCCGGAGAAAGGTCCCCTCCGCAACGACGAAGAATCGCGTGGTGAGTGATACCGAGGTGCGTTCGGCATGATCCTGTTTATCGTCATAGCTGGATCTCATGTCTTCCTTTCATGCTCTGCTGGGTTAGGCCTCGGACGCCGCTAACGCCGTTGAACCACCGGCCAAACGCCGTCGAACCGCAACGCCCCCGCAGGACGATATGCGGCCGCGCGAGCCTTCTTCGTCTTCGGCTGCGGGTCAAACAAAGCCCGAGACGAACGTGAACGAAGACGACATAGTCAGTACTCCCGTGTTATTGTAACCGTGGGTGCTTATGCTTATTTGGCATTGCCGCAGAAGAGCGAATCTGAGATGTCTGTCCTGAATGACGAGCCGGCTCCCCGAAAGCGAAACATCAAGCGGGCGCGCGAGGTGGGTGTGGGTCTATGCATCTTTTGGCCAGACGCATCTGATTGCTGAAGATCTGTAGGGTGCTTCGCGCGTTTGTGTTCTTCTATGTCTGTGTCCCCATGCACTCTGTGCTCATTCCTCTCCGGTGAACAGGGCGAGAAGGGTACTAAGAGGAGGAAACGGAAGGAGCCTGCGACGGCCTCGTCAAAGGACGAGGAGACGATCAAGCGACTCAAGGTCAGTCTCTCTTGGTGCGCTGCACCATGCCTGCAAATGCTGAAGCCCCACCATGCGCACAGTCCCTAGTCGTTGCTTGCGGGGTCCGTAAAGTCTGGTCCAAGGAGTTTAAAGAAGTCGACAGACCCTTGGACCAGATTCGCAGACTACGTCAAATTCTCACCGACCTCGGCATGACGGGCAGGATGAGCCTGGAGCAGGCCAAATCCATCAAGGCAAAGCGCGAGTTTGCTAAAGAGCTTGGTATGTCTTCCTCGTTCCCTCGTGCCACTCCGACTACGATTCACAAGGTCCGATAATCGACTTGCGTTACCCCTCTCAACAGAGGATGTCCAAGAGTTCGCGCAAAAGATAGAATCAGCGAGTCGTCGACGGGAGAAGAAGTCCGTCGGGGCCGAGGCCGCGGAAGAAGCCCTCGATGAATCCGATGTCGACGTTAACATCGCACGGAAACGACGTGTATGCTCCTGTTTTAAACTCTGTTGCTTCATGACCAGTGTGCTAATACGGCACAATTTCAGCCCACCGCACGACAGAGCATCATGGCATTCCTTGGGGACGAGGACGAAAGTGACTAAATAAAACCCAGCCCTTCCGTCACATGATGGCGGCCATATGTACTACTAGATTACTAATACTTACTCCTACATAGCTTTGTATGGCATATACTCCTTTACATACGTCGCATCATCTACCATAAACTATTGAGATGTTACTTGACCTACGTGGTCCTGCAATGAATTGAGGTAGGTTGACAAAACAATCAAACATTGTATGGCATATACTCCTTTACGTACGTCTATCATGCTGCTTGAGTATGGTGGCATCATCTACCATAACTATTGAGAGACCTACGTGGTCCTGCAATTAATTTAGGTAGGTTGACAAAGCGATTAAACACGGCATATTATTATGAACTAAAATCGGGGAGTCGACCCCCGCTTTCGCGCGGTCACAGTGACAGGCGCGTGTACTAACCGATATACTAACAGAGAGACATGCTCGATCGGAGTAAGTTAAACTATATGGCGCTCTTTAATACTAACAGAGAGACATGCTCAATTGGAGTAAGCTAATCCATATGGCATGCTTTTTCGGGCGGATATTGGCCAACGTTAACCCTCAAGATGCGCCGACTTGGACCCACCGCTTTCTGCAGGATGAAACGGCTACAAAGGTGTGCTAGGTGGCATTATACAGGACGGCCCGACCGGCAATACACAGCGCCTGCTCCACGGATGGTCCGATGTGAAGTGTCTGAGATTTCCTTCGCTGGAAGAAGTGGAAGAAGTTCCAGTGGGTCAACTCGACCGGAAAATAATGTACAGTACCTCCGCCGTATACGTGGCTGCCCGTCGCGCTCCACAGAGTGCAAGTAGCGTGCTCGTACTCACGCTGGCCCCTGAGCAAAGAGTTCTGGTCTTCAAGATTCAAATTATGGTGACAGAACTTGAACGGAGAAAACGTGAGACTCAGAAGATGGAGAGTATAGGAACATATCATGCGCTCGGACCCATTCAGAGCGATTTTTCAGGTTGGGCTTGTGGAGAGGGTGCTGCGCACTACCACAAGGCACACCATTTACCCAGCTCCCCGATCAGACAGAGGTCGGTCCGTATTGCTAAGAGTACCCAGCTCCCCGATCAGACAAAGGCCGGTCCGTATTGCTAAGATGGAGACTGCGAAGGATCAACGATTCTGCGGTTAGAGGACCACAGTAGAGTCAAGACTGCAGACGTAATCTAGCGGATGCCAGAACCGCGGGGGGTCCTCTTCACAGAACCTCGGGGATCTGAGAAGGGCGAACGTTCAGTTGAAAGAACATTGGGCATAACGGTCAAGACAAAACAGGACTCAAGGGTGATCTTTTTGCACACACGGAGAAGGCTGCGTGAAGCCGGCGAGATCTTGCATTGAGGTTTAGATGGAGCACCGCGATGCTATATGCGCGGACTACAAAGCCTATGGGACGGGCTTCGCGAAGGGAACATGACGTAGCGAAACTGCAGGCGATCGCGCCCTGGGGGCATGATGCGGAGGTACCCTTTCCTTCCTGTCAGTTCGTTAGAGAAGACGATCAAAAGATGCCCTTCCCTGACGGAAGCTCTGGGAGAGTGGCGTAGGCAAAGACAACTCACAAACTCTTGGTCACCCGATGATCCTCCTGCCTCTCGCGCTGTCCTAACTCATTGAATGTGGACCACATGAGGAGACCGTCTAATGGCACTTGCCGCCGCCAACCTTTTGGTATCGGGCACCATAAACTGGGGACATCGCCGGAACGGAACTATGCTCCACAGGCGGCAAGCTCGATGAGTGGCGGAAGACATCCGATAACGGGAAAAGGAGGGCTGGGAGGGACTGGAAGGGACGTGGTTGATGGACACAATTCGCGGAAGACATCCGATAACGGGGAAAGGAGGGCTGGGAGGGAAGCGTTTGAGGGACATGATTTCGGATGCTGGACAACGGGAGAGCGAGTAGTGACGACGGCGTGGTAAGTGAGCATTGTCGAGTGCGACAACACAGGTTGGGGGACAACTTGGAATGTCATCATTGCCGCAAATGGGCTTCTCCTCGGACCACCTCCCTAGTCTGCCCGCTGCCACCTCATCATTGCCGCAAATGGGCTCCTCCTCGAACCACCCTAGTCTGCTCGCTGCCACTGCACTGTCGCTGCGCCGGAGGCTTTGAGTCGGTCTTCCTTTGTTGACGGGCGACCCCACCGACTTCGTTCTCCTCTAGATGTCCTACAGACGAGGTCGCGAGCATTGCTATCCGTCTGATCTCCGCATCGCACACCGGGTATCGGGTGGGATACAAGCAGACAGAGACGAGAGGTTCGTGGTCATCTGTAGGGCCAACTGTGTCCCATCGAGCAGCAGTATACTATCGGAAGACTGTTTGCGAAGGTCACACCCACCAATACTGTATGGCTGGTCCCCAGTCTCTCATCATGCTAGCGATTTCGTCGGTCTTCAAGATCCAACTGCACGATGCGAGGTTTACTGTATGGCTGGTCCCCAGTCCTCTCATCATGCTAGCGATTCGTCGGTCTTCAAAATCCAACTGCACATGCGAGGTTCCTACCAGCAGAGTCGTAAAAATTCATGGTGGAGCGTAGATGTGCTGCGCGTTCCCGTCCCATAGATTCGATCCATCACGCCGCTTCACGGCTCTTGCATCCACTTGGAGCTCCTGTTAAGTTCTGCGAAATTCTCCGAGGGAGTCAATCAGTTGAATCACGTCCTCGCAAGCTTCCATGGTAAATGTGACGTGATGGAAGAAGCATGGTGAGCATTTGTTTCTCGTCTATCAGGGTGTTACCACCTTGATATTCTGTGAGCCGTCTGTTAGGTTTGTGTCCGTTGCTACCATCCAGGCAGTAACCTGAATATCTCCCTCCATGGTGGCCAGGATCGTCCTAAGCCCCGCCGCCTCTCATACGCGGGAGCATATATTGTCAGCGTATTGATAGGAATACGCTAACCAGACACGGGAACTTGGAAGAAGAGTAGCGCCGCTGACGTTAAGCAGCATGTCAGTTTGAGACGACGTGCATTTCCGGAGAGGCTGATTTTCAATTAGCTGCTGTGCAAAGGTTGCAAGCATGCCTCGATGTGCTTCATAGGCGACAAGATATACGTGTGCCATGTATAGGCCCTGTCGCCCATGCAGGATGTAGGTGCCTCGATAGGACGACCGGTTCTGTGAAGTTGACTGTTTTAAACTGTCGAATAACAGTTTCTCCGCCTACCCGAAACGACGAGTAGCAGCACCATGATGAGAGTCAGTCTGTGCACATTTGATCGACTCAGCAACCTCTGGACGCTGTCAGCAAAAAGCGAAGTGCACCGGGTGAGGCAACGACGGCGTGAGCTCATACTCACCTACGATACCTCGGCTGGCTCTCTTATCGACGGTGTCGCTCAAGGGCCTCCTGAATGTCTCGTTGCACCGCCTTCCGGTCTTTATGTGTTACTGCGCGTCACTGTGGTCTGCAGCAATCAGTAGCGATCATCTCTTTCAGATGCCTCACACTTCAGCTGGCCAACTTGTCGGTCCTTGCAGTGTTCACCGAGGGTCCGAGCGGCCTAGCTAGGCCGAGGAATCTTCCGGCGTCAGTCGCCTACTTCATATCAAACCCCAACCGTCTCTGTTCTTCCTACGCCGATGCCGTGGCCTAAAATCTTCTGCATTGGGGCGACTAACTATTTGATCGAACTGTTGCACTTAAAATGCAGAAGACAGGAAAATCATCAACAACCGCGGCGAACCCACGAGTCGAATGCAATCGAGGCCATAACGGTAACGCTTCTCATGGGCTCCGGCAACCCCACTAGGGCGTAGATGCCCTTCGACATCTGCACTCTGGCGGGCTCTCGCGAAGTAGACGTACCAATTCTCGCGCGGCGCCGTGTTAGCCATGACGAAAATACCACGGATCCGGGTCATCTGGCCGACCAGGTGGGGAGAGCTTGCGGTAAATCACAGCACCAGATAAGGTCCACTTTCTTCCCGACAAAACGGTTGCATGGCGGAGTGGGTGTAGGGTAACCAGCCTCCTGGCGTGTGGACTCTACACCAGAGTTCAGAGATGGAGGGGAGTGGGTTCAGGTATGAGACATGCCCTGATGATTGTGTACGCCGGTACAAGGTGCAAGGTCTCTTCACTTCTTCGTTATGACATTTTCCCTAACTTGTTCCCTCCGTAATTGAACATGACGCAATGCGAGGACACGAGGTTTTGCAGGCTTAAGCGGCTAACCCCACAAATTGTTGTAGAATGTATCAGCTCATGTACCCTGAACATGCCGTTTCCGAAGTGAAAAGACGACTTGTGGTTATGCACGCACTCAGAGCGCGAGAGGTGAACAAATGAACTGTCGGAGTCTCAAGAGACATGCCAAGAGTTGAGGTTGTCTCCGACTTTACTCAGCGACAATGACAGGCGCCTCCCACTCGGGTCGACTCCAGTCCGAGTCTAATACACACACTTCTCAACTTCATCCATAGCGCGGTACTTCCCGTGTTGTTGCCATCCTGCCCAGCCATCGTAGCAGAACCTGTAAATTGGACTGAAGGGCAGACCCTGCCATAGCTATCGTCGACTGCTTGCTACCAGATTTGATCTATCGTTGCCAGTATTCATCCCCATGGCTCTATCCACATACACAACTCCATCGGGTAAGCATCCGACCTTCAGACTAACCTCACTCCCAACATCGCTTGCCAGGCTTTGTGTTTCCATCGATACACGCTATGCCGCCCTTCTTTACGTGAGATCCTGGTCGTCCATTCTCCCACTGCTCATCTTGATGCGCGCTCTTGAGCTCTTCAGACAGCAGCCGAATCCGGTGACGCAGAAGATCGTCACCGAGCACTGGAAGCGGCTCATTCTCACTTACGCTCGCCACAAGGAGCTCTTCGCGCTCCGGGTCGAGGATGCAGTCGTGTCGGAGGATCATTGGGATGTGGTCCTGCGGAACCCTCGGGTCAACCGTGCGTCCCTTTCACTCTCGCTCGGCTGCATCTTCCCGTGACCAACTGTATCCCCGCAGGACGAATACGCGCAGCCCACTTATACATGATCCTGGCGGATATGGTCGAGAACAACCAGGCGGTGTACGACCCGCCCAACCAGACGTCGTCGGTTCTTCTTTTCTGGCGATCGCCGGAAGAGTGGGCCCAGGTTCTCCACGACTGGGTGTGTCCCCGCTTCCACAACTTTGCGTCGTGATAACACTGCTGAGATGGGATGTGCAGGCAGATTCGACTGCTCATCTGAACACGATCATGACGTTCTACGAGATCGTCGAGCCGTCGGTACCTTCCCCACTCGAAGGCCTCCCTGTCCCCATTCTCCGAAAAGCCATTGCTGTCCTCACCAAGTCAAATCGCGCTCAAACCATCGCAGTGGCGGATGGCGAAGGTGTTCGGTTCCTTGCTGGGGCTCCTGGACGATGACTCTTTGTCCACCCTCTTGTGGATGTAGAACGTGATGATGCACTGCTACCACAATGCACTTTCCTTGACTTTGTCTTATTGTACTCTAGAAATGGAGAGGCCTGCCTGGTCGATAGCATGGATGGCCGTTTGTACAGTCAATCTCACGCACGTCCGTCCAGTCCTCCATCGAGCTACTTCTAATGTTTCGTATCTGAAGATAACGATCCAGAGAGTAACAGATGGCAGCAAGCAGAGGAGAAGGATGCGATACAAAATACAAGTATGCCAGACTGAAGGGGATACGGTCATGAACTTGGTGAGATATGCAGAGTGGGGAGGAGAGACTTCAAATAAGAATACACCAGGATGAAGCTAGGCGGTGCCAGAATATGAGTGCGACACAAAGGCGCGGTCTAGAATTATACGTCAATACGGATAAGAAGGGATCCAGAAGGTGAGAGTTGGATAGATGTCCGTAGGAGACTGCGCCTAGCCCTCAGGGCAGGTAGGAGGGTGAGCCACATATCAAATTGAATTCATCCGGAACGGGACTTCAGATTGTCAGCGACCCTTCGAGGTAGTTCGCTATCGCCCTCTCGGGCGAAAGCGGGGTGGGTGAGAGGATGCTCGGCGAGCTCGAATGTGACCGTTTGATAGGGCGTTCCAGCTCCAGGTCGTCGTCCTCGTGTTCCGCCGAGTTCCGTTTGCGCTTCTTGTCCGTGCAGTCGGGACAGTCGGAGCAGTAGCTCTCGTCGCTCATTGCTGGAGATGGGAGACGATAGAGCGACGGCGATAGAGGGCGGTGCTCAGACAGACGAGTGATACTCGGCGGAATATTCGCTTCGAGAGGCTCGAGGTTCAGCTCGCATATGTGGGGGAGGCGGACGGGCGATGATGAGTCTGAGCGAAGAGCAGCGTCGCGAGGGGATGGTGGACAGGACATGGCGTCAGATGGGGTATCTGGAGTGGCCCTAACAACGATGAGCATACTTGTTAGAAGGCTGAGGCAAGCAGTACACTCACGTCTCCTTATCCATCTTCTTTTCAAGCTCATTATACTTCTCCTCGAGTTCATCCCGTTCCTTCTTCATCCGCAAGGCGTAGTCACGAGCCAATCGCGCGAGGCCGACGAGCCCGAGGGTCGCTGCTGCATGAACGGCGGCGCGTTTCCGCCACACAAAGCAGCAAGTCTTGAGAGAGGCGTTCTCGGCGCGGAGGCGCTCGCACTCGTTGTTGGATGTCGATGCTTCGGAGAGTGCAGGGATAGCATACTCCACGAACAGCCTGCGCACAGACGGTGTGATGTAGGAACGGAGATGGTGGGGGACTAAGTTTGGGTCGACGTTTGCTACGATGTATGAGTTGAGATGCTTGCCAAAGATTGACGGACTCACAGATGGAATACGGTTGTTTGCACGTCGGGCAAAAGTGATTGTTGGTATAGGGCGTGATGGAGCGGATCAAACGAGTAACGCAATCATAGCAGAAGACATGCCCTGCAGTGAAATGAGGGGGATGAGGTCAACATTTCACAGCTGCCTAGGTGAGAGCACGCACCACATGGCAATGCAGCGGGATCCTTGAGAACGTTAAGGCAGACGATGCACGTCGGCATAGAAAGCGACGGGGTAGACCAAACAAGTGGCGGGGTACAGGTTCGGCCTAGTGGGGCTCGGTATTCGGTTGTGATCGGGACAGGCTATGGAAGAATGCCAGCGACTCTGCCATGAGAGTTTTTATACAACCTGGCGCGGCGCGGCGGTCGCAGGCAGTCGAGGATTCCGTAACATGGCGGAAGTCGTATCAGTGCAAGATCGAGACTCACGGTGGGGAGAGAAGAACTTACCCAGACACAGCCGCTTTCGATATTGTGTGTGACGGGAGAATGCTGCCAGGACCCGGGCGCGTTGCAGACATACTCCATTCAGCGGATCTAGGCTGCGAGGGACGTACCACTGCGCGGCAAGAGTCATGTCGTCGCATTCGAGGCGTGTATGAAGGCCGATCCGCACCTCACCTCCGACAATCCGACCATGGTGATTGAACAACAGAGCATGATATGTCAAAATCTCATTTCATGGCCACTAGCCTCGACGCCGATATTGAGCAGGTGAACACGAACGTGGTCCCACAAACATCAACGAGAAGTTGTAGACAACCAGACGCCGGCCCAACAATTCTAGGCCATTCCTCGGCCAATCTCGCCTGAATCTGGTACACTGCATTTCGGCACGGCCCGATGTAACAGCGACGCCACCAGGGCCCACACTGGCAGTCACCGGCACCCACGGTGCAGGCTGGGCTCATGCGCCAAAACCTCGAGCACTGGCAGGCCCACGAGTCATCTACTTCAGACCACGCGGATACTGAGCTCAGCGCAGGATGTAGTCTGTCAGCCACAGAGTAAGCAATTTGGCGATACCACTCGGCCTAACTTCCATAATACTCGAATCATAGGGATCCGTACTATCGCTGTCCTGTCTCAATAGGCACCACAGCTAAGCCCCGCCTCAACATGTTCGACATAGCCAAACCAGGTTGCCTGAGACACAGACTGCATTGGGCACATCATACACAAACTTGTGAAATGTCGTCTATCCATCCAGCCACGAACATTGGTATCTCCGGTATGGTTTTCGTTTCACCCTTCATGATGTCACTGCCTATAATTTCTCAAGCACCTCAACTACCGCCACACCCCATGCACCCTTCAATCTACCTTCGTCATATCCATGATCCCTGGCAGTATGGCCTCACAGGTTTTCCAACCACCCTGGTCCTGCTCTGAGTACTTTCGCTCTGTCGAGGAACACACCCTCGATGTGCCCCTCGCCTCCCATCGGAGTCCCTGTATCACTAGATCTCCGCTCATACTCTAGGTTAGTGCCTGTGATGATGCGAATCTGTGGACCAAGGGATTGCATCGCAGTATCATAAGTTATCTCGTTTTCGCACAAGATGATGTGACGCACACAGGCACTGATAGCCCTCTTCTGTTCTCCCTGCATATGGGTGTGGTCTCCGTCGGAATCTGGCTCAATGACGTGACGGGGATTGTCGGGAATTCGGACACCTCGATCATTCGTGCGCGTAGGCTCTCACGAGCGTTGAGGTTCAAGAGGCAGGCATTTCCGTACACTGTGAACGTACGCGTTCAGGTTTAGCATTTATGAACCTTTTTGTACGAGAAATTGCGTACGATTAGAGCCCGTGAGATAGAAAATCGCGTAGATCACCGAGTGGGGTGCGATGATGATCTGTCGGAACAAATGATCGGCATGCTCATTTCGTTCGAGTCCAATCAACAACGACTCACGGCGAGTAGGGCAAAAAGTGCGCAGACGCTAAATCGGGAAATGTAAATGTTAAACCTGAGCGTGCGTGGACTAGACACACCATGTCAGGATGCCTGTAGCGACAGTGTAGAATGCCTATCGGGCCTTTTCATCAGCGCCGGCCGAATGAACGTCAGCTGTGAGCTTACCAGTCCCTTGACTAGGCGATATGAGCGACTATTGGTTTGTGAACAAGTATTCCCTGCTAGATAACCGGCTCGCGATCTTACCGTGCGCCCCCTCTACGGGACCTGAAGAGGCCGATTGCGAAGATTGTCGCAAGGCTCGTGTCAGCCGCTACCAACACAGCGCTCAATACGGTTTCTAAGGTCTATACACTCGATGTTAGATAGTGAAGTTGAGATGTGAGCCCGTTTGTCCGAACCGTGATGTGCGCTAGCACTACTGAAGAGTCGGCATGCAATCTATCGATACTGCTATGAGCGACCTCCACTCAGGGCACAGAATATGGATGCTATACGTGTTGACGAGGATGACTGTGGACACGTTACTTTAGTTTGCGTCGCATGCAGAAGTGTCAAACACCGACCTATGGACAGAGCTGACAGGCCTCGTTTAATACGAAACGGAAAGATACATTGACGGTAACTCACCGACAGGTGTCATAACAAGTGCAATCTGGAGAGAATGTGAGAAACCCACGTCCCCGCAAGTACAGTTTGGCAACTCGCCAGACTACAAATTAATAGTGGCTGCTTGCCAACTGTGGAGAGACTTCAATGTCACAGCATACAAGAGCATGGACGGTGAATTTACTTGTCCATATTCGGAACAGATAGAAGCTATGTTCTGTTAATTGTTAGTCTCTGGGAGAAGATGCCGTACCCACCAGTGAACGGCGAGGATAGAGAGTGTCTGTATCATGAGTCTACAAGTGTTACGTACTAAGGTCAACGGAGGACTCACGTTCGCTAAGAGCTGGCCCTATTCCATGTCATGGGATCGGCCAGACTGTAGCGAGGTCGATACGGGATAAAGCTCACCTGTGCAGACCTGTGTGACAACGTCAGTGAATGCGGAGATTGACCATAGTTGTTCGCATACCACGGAAGTTTCCAGCTCATGGAGGTAAGCTCTGCGCTGAGCGTTTGGTACACTGGAAAGCTAATCAGCGTCACCACATCTTCGAACAGAGAAGCAACATACTCGTCGACATGAAACACGCGAAGTGGAAGGCGTTGAGAGTTAGAACTGCTGCCACCTGCAAGACGCTCAACGTATGAACGAAAGTGAACACGATGGGGCGTACCATGCACTTGAGGGATCTTCTATCATGGTGGTAGTAGCGCTTGAAATAGTAGCCGACCTGGCCGCATAGTACTATACACGAAAGCAAAGGACGTTCAGCAACTTGAGAGCCAATATGGAACGGATGATTACCCCCGAACAGTCTGGACATTGCGTCAGTCATTTACGCGACGAGGCAGCGACTGTCTGACTTACATGCCATTCAAAATGATGCAAAAGAAGGTGACGAACCGGCTGCATTAAGAGAACATTGTAAGCTCTTCGGTCTCTACCGGCATTCCTGTACGTACGTCTGTTCTGATAAGTATGAAAGCTCGAGAGGTATATCGGATGTTGCATGTGTGTGGTCAAGAAACAGAGGATGCGAGTGCGAGGGTGTCGTCGTCATAGTAGGAGAGTTGAGCACAGAAAAAATCCTTACATGGCTTTCATCTATAAGACACGCCGTAATATTATATTGGAGACCGGCGCAACGATCCACAATTAACGAGCGGATGTGCTGACATGTCCTACCAAATTGAGGCTTCCGTCCGAACAGCCGCTCCCTAGGTTGGTTCTCTTGTCCGTGGGATATTGTCATCGATCGAGACCATAATTTAGCTCAATCGGTGTAGAAAGCGGGGTTCGCCCAGGATGTAAGTTTCGCACGATAGACGAGGACTGGACGAGTGACTCCAATAGCTACCTTAGTAGTACCTATCTAGTTCATGTTTTCTCGGCACGGTCCGAGTCTGGGTTTGAGACGCCTTACGGGCGCAAGTTGGAAGTGCATATTAGATCTGAATCACCATAATCCTCCTCTTCGCTCGAATCGCCCTGTAAGTAGGTACATAGACTATGTCCCAAGATACTTTACGTCTCGAAATTGTTGGACCATGCAATCCAGGATATAAGAGTGTCAGTATACTACATCTCCCTCGACTGACAGTGTACTCGCACCTCACTCTGGCAGTTATCGCTCGATCTTGAAACCATTCCTGTCAAGAGGAATCGATTGTATTTTGAGCCATTGGCGTCATTCAGAAGCGGATGAAGAAACTTGGTCCTTGGTTCCACATCAAGTAAGAGCTAGTGTCAGTGAGTGGCACACCCCCGACGACCCTCTGTGGTCGACAGGTTTAGCGTCCTGCCAACAATGTTCTCATCGACTTCGACTTGTCTTCTCGAAGGCAGCATGATTCACAGCCTCCGAACGACGCAAATCATTTAAGTCACTCAGGCTACTGGCATATCCCTCTTCGTATGACCCGTGTTCTAGTATCGATTGTATAGACAAGTACATACCTCCATTCACCATTTGCTTCAAAGTACATATGTGCCATGGGCATTCATAAGGGTGCGCGACGATGATAGCGAGGAGGCCGCCCTCGCGAGGACTCATAACTGGCAGAGGTCTGGCAGAGGATGCCGCTCGCGCGGCAAGCGCCCGATACTCAGCGCCATTCCATGTCACTGCCAGTCGGTATGAAGGCTGTTCTTGTCCGCATCTCTTCCTTTTTCTAACGTTCCCGTGGAGTGGAATTCAAGGGAGTTCAACATGTGTATAGTGTCTCCAGACTGGCAGTGATCTCTTCCACCATACGGGGCGATCTCTCCCTCATACATTCACCATCCAGTGGACATAAGATATCATCGCTCACAGCCTGAGCTTCCCGTGGTCCTCTGTTGAACAATATGTTTCACAGCACACAAACCCCAATCCATGGCGCTTTGCACTCAATGCTAGCCCACATGGTGGACAAGGGTATTGTCGATCCCACTCCCGTCTGCTCCTCCCAGCATCAGTGGTTTGCTATCCTTCTCTCGGATGGGGTTTCGCTGGCAGTTGTCCAGAGTCATCTCTCCCGCCCCACCCCTGCTGAGTAATGCGGTCTCACCTTCACGTTGTTCGACGATGAGCTCTTGAATGTCCCACTTTCTCTCACTGCATTCTATGCCTATAGCCTGACATCTGCTCTGTATTCGCAGTTTAGCAGGTCTGGATAGCACGACTTTAAAATCCAGAGGCAAAACGCGTGATTAAGCCTGGGCATGTCGGACGTGTTGTGGGCGTTGTATAAGCAGATGTATACCACCAGCTTCGATGTATTCACTATTGTGTCGCAGTCTCACGAGCAGATCGGTCTCAGTTTCAACGTGACGTTCCGTACAAGTGCATAGTTCGGGCCCACCAAACACATACATAACACCAAGACAAGCCACTGTGCTTCAATCCAACGCAACATACATCCAATGATCCAGTGGAAAGGCGCGAGCAGTGATATTGATTCGGCTTTACACTAGATCCCGGATATATTGGAAGCAAAAATCGCAAACACAGGGGGATTCCTAACATGAGGACCAACAGGAAAAGAAAACCACTTTCAGAAACCCCGCTCGATTAACACCACAACGTAGCTAGCGCTCCGCCCGTGCCATCCAACCAAAGTGTCCGATGGAGAGCAAAGATAACGTCCGCAGACGCACGTCCATCGAATGTGTATAGTAAGCGTATACTCGTCAGCGATGGTCGATCTCGTGAATCTCGTAAACAAGCGGTGGGGCGTAGAGGCCGATGCTCATGTCACAAGCGCTTAGAGTGCGACTGCGAACGTGAACGCCGCAATGCCAAGCGCAATTCCCGCGCGAGCGAGGTGGTTGTCGACGCCGAATGCGCTGAGTGCACCGTTATCGGCGCCGGCTTCAGACGAACCGTTGGTGGTATTAGCGTTGTTAGCGGAAGTGGACGATGAAGAAGGCGCGGCAGGTGCGGAGGGCGCGCTGGAGGCTGAGGTAGTTGGGGACTGTGCGGAGCGCGTAGTAGTCGCATCGGGCTGACCAGTTGCGCCGCTGGGAGTAGTCCCACCGGTGGTATCAGTGCTGCCAGTAGCCCCACCCGTGAGGTATGCGGGAGCGGGGACTGCCTTGGAGGGATCGACGAGGGCACCGACACCCCAGGGGATAGCCTGACCGTCAGGCTGGGTTGCATTCTCTGGGGGAACGGTGCTGCCATCTGCAGCAGCGATGGTGAAGCGAGTCGCCCACTGGACGTTTGATCCCGCCTGGGGAGAGGAGAATTGGTAGAAGTAGATGGCCGAGTTAGGAGTAACCTAGACGACGGAGCGTAGGTCAACAAATGGAGCAGATAAAAGGGACGTAGTTCCGGATGAAGTGGATGGGGAGCACGCATCACTGCGCGCTTCGGACAAGAGGCACAGCCAGGGAACTTCTGCGAGTCATGGAGTAGAGTGACTCGTATGTCTGAGGAACTTTCAAATGCGACCACCAAGCAAAGACACTGACCTCGGGGCAAGGGTAAGAGAACGTCGTAGAGGCAGGGTTCGTGCCGTCAACCGTAGCGACAGCTAAGTGTAGAGTAAATACCGCTCGCAAAGCGGAAACGGAGAGACGTACTCGTGATGTGGATCATGTGAAGATTGTCGCCAGTCATCAGCTCGACATTCATCTCCTTCCAGACTCCAGTGGTGTCAACGTCCCAGGCGAACGAACACTGTTCGCCCTCCTTGAAAACGTCGCCGGGGCCGGGAGAAGTGGGGACGGGATCTGCGCGAACAAGCGCAAAGCCAGCAATGAGAGCAGCAACACCAACGTATGCAAGCATGCTGAGGTTGATTTTGAGAGCGAAATGCGTTAGGGGGTGAGGGGATGCTAGATGAACCGGAAGCCATCAGCGTTGAACATGCCGCCAGCGAGCAGATGGAAGACATACTGCAAATACGCTCGGGAGACCAAAAAAGCAAAGGAGCGACCTGTAAAAGGAGAGACGGGAGCAAGGAGCACGGGTGTTTGGGGGCGAGAGACGGCGTCGACACAGACGGAGACGATGGAGGGAAGCGCAAAGGCGAGAGGCCTGAGGCGTCTCACTATACCCGCTCCTTGCCGTGGGCGTCTGTCTATATTGCACTACGCACGAAAGTCTGGCGCACATTAGTAATGTCTATATTGGCCTTCATAGTTGTTGTTCTCGGATGAACCATCTGACATCTACGGCGTCGCTTCTGCCACGACTGATCGCGGGTGGGAGCTCTAAAGTCCAGACCACAACCCTAGCAGGATACGTAACGACATTGAATATACCTAGCTGTCTGAAGCTACCCTTGGAGGAACATGCAGATAGATACGTATGCCCAATATACCATCTAATGGAAGTCATATTGTAGAATGTCCAGGCTTGCAAACCAAATACAGCAACATGCTACACAGATTCACAATTCACGATCAGCCCAACCATCACTGCGTTTCCCGGCCTCCGCGCGCAGTGTGCCTGAAGCCTGAGGTTCGCGCTCATGACATGATGCCAAACACGACAGCTGTCAAGGCCATCGCGACCGCGCCCACTGCCAGGTTGACCTGCGCTCCCAGCGCGCTATTGCCCGGGCCCCCCGTCCCATTGCCGTTCTGGTTCTGCGGGTCGTTCCCTCCTGACGGCTGCGGCGCGACGGTGACCGTGCTCGTGCTCGTCGCTGCAGAGGAGCTTGGATCCTGGTCAGGGGACGCGCTCGAAGTCGGGGCAGATTCTGCAGCGGAAGAAGAGGCAGATGACGTGGCGGAAGATGACGAGGAGGACGTTGAGGACGGGGACGAGGAGAATGAAGACGACCCTGGGCCGCCCGAGAGATAGCTGGGAGGAGCAACGGCGAGGGACGGGTCGACAAGCGCACCGACACCCCATGGAATCTTTGCACCATTGGGCTGCGTGTCGTTCGCGGGAGGCGTCGTGCTGCCGTCAGCCGCCGCGATCGTCCAGCGCGTGGTCCACGTCAGGTTCGCCGGTGCGGCGGACGTCGAAAACTGGTAAAAGTAGATTGCAGACCTGGGCTCCACCTAAGAACATATGCATAACGGACGATGGGTGTCGGATACACAGCAAAACATTGCCATCAGAAACAATCATACCATCAAGCGTCTGCAGCAAGAGATCGTACTCACATCCGGGCAGGGGTAGCTGAACTCTGGCTGGGACGCATCAGTGCCGTCGAACGTCGCGACGGCTGCACGAAGAGCCCCAGCGTTAGATCTCGACGATGAGAGTTTAAGTGCGCGCTGCATGGGTTACTCACTTGTGATATGAATCATGTTAAAGTTATCTCCAGACATCAACTGGACATTCGTCTCTTTCCATAGGCCGGAAGGATCGGCATTCCACTTGAACGTGCAATTGCCACCCTCCCTGAAAACATCGCCAGGACCAGGAGCAGTAGGGACCACTCCGGGAATCACTCCGGGTGCGGGATCCGCGGCAGCATTCATAAACCCGTGGCTCGCACCATGCATAGCGAGCAATTGAGCCAAGACATATCTCGGTCCGCGCATTTCAACCTGGAGCACATGGATGAGTAGGACCTAGGGGTCGGACACCAGCATGATCGAGGACTTACCGACTAGCCTGTAGGTACACGAGAAGACGGAAAGAAAGCACCTCTCGCACACGAAATGGCAGGAGTGAAGAGCCCAGGAAGCGAGAACTGGGGGAGGAGCTGGGAACTGGAAAGTGGAAATGGGGGAAAGATGGGAGGCTGACAGGACGCGTTCAATGTGTATGCCGCGCGCTCAGGATTCATGGCAGCAACCATACACATAACAGCCATCTACCCACCCTGCCATGAGCGAGATGTACCGCCCCCTTCCGGATGCTAGCATAGCTATGATGGGATTGCTGTTCAGCCGACTTCCGGACAACACCTTGCGTTCCCCACATGTCCTCAACATGGTTAAGGTGTTTCACATACACACTCTAATGGTCGTGTAACAGGGGCTGACTCGAACGAGAGACTGAACGGAATAATTGAAAGAGACATCAATGCTGATGGAAGCGCAAAAGGAGAGGACAGTAGACGCTCGTCCGCGTCGGACGTTGGATCTTGATGTGTGCCTGGGAGTGACACAGCCACACTCGCATTGAACAGACTCCGCAACAGGGCACACCACACTGCCTGCTGCACCACTCGAGTACTCATCCATGAAGACATAAGAGAGTATAGAACCAGCCTTTACTACAAACTGGTTGCATTTTGGCCAGCGCGAGCTTACAAGCGCGGCCTAAAAAAGGTTTACCATGCGCGGGAGGCCGCTGAGAGGCGTATTAGGCGTCACACCCTGGCACCGCCTCGACATCGACTCCGTCTTCTCTAAATCTCTCGTCCAACCCGAGGAATGCCACGTCCACATAATGAACCTTCCCCAAGGAAGAGTCTAATGTGGATTCACGAAAGGATGCATTGGTTGCGTTCAGTGTAATCTCACTGCTCAACATTGACCAACGCCCAACGCCCAACTCCCGGATCCCAGTCCCACCTTCGAGTTCCCGACATGGCCGGAGTTCGTCTCCACCCGTTCAGGCGAACATGATAGTACACGAGGGTACGAGTGTGCTCAGCTTCGTATGATAACTGCGCATGCAAGCTGGATGCTCGCGCCGCGCAACTTGGGAAGGCCTTATCGCGTCGCTGTTGGTGTATATCGATTCGACAGCGTCATTGAAGTCAGGGATTCTCACAAGGAGCTTGCATGTACATATGTAACCTCCACTTGTGACACCTGATTATGCTAGCATGGCTATCAGGTCTACCTCTCTCTTGAAGGGCATTCCTCGTCAGCCGAGTACGCATCCGCGTTTACAGCTGTTTTCAGAAGGATTGCCGTTCGAACCCCGATGACGCGAACGCGCAATCGACGCGACAAATTCAGAAAATTCAGGAAAATTCATAAATTCACTGTGTCCTCTGCGCATGCAGACCCATATATGTACTGGCAAAATGACTATGGAGTAGACAGAATAGAACGTGTGGAACGTTCAAGCACAATGTTGAAGAGAATGGACGATGTCTGTTACTTGAAGAGGTGCGGAAGATAAATTGCGCAGCCTGCTCTCAAGTGCTGGCAGTGCGCCCTAGTGCGCTGTGCAAGTGCATCTCTCTTCCCTGTCCCCTTCTGCACAACATCTTAGTGGCTCTTTTGCTCAGCATGTGTTATGTTGAATATGAAAATTAGTGATCCCAAGGAGCAAGCAAGAGTGTCTAGATCTGCCTTTGTAGGGGGGATCCCAATTCCCGGTACTAGTAGTCTCACAGTGTGGTATTGGGCCATGGACTACCTCTAGAGCACAACCTCGGATACTATATGGAGAGGTTTCTGAGTACCTACAGGATCTTATATGTGCACATATTTCTGTAGTCACACCATTACAAGCGAAGAGCAACTTGTGCCAGCGCAGTCCGGGTGTGCAAGCACCCTATGTGCACTGCAGCTCCTTCAGATCTCATCCGTTCCCTCTAGACATTTGTGGGCATGCTCTATGACATCTCTCCCATACGTCTGTATTAGGCTACCCTGCTGGCACTGAGCTTTACAGGGGACACA
Organism: Lignosus rhinocerotis TM02; assembly: GCA_000743315.1. Classification (NCBI taxonomy): domain Eukaryota; kingdom Fungi; phylum Basidiomycota; class Agaricomycetes; order Polyporales; family Polyporaceae; genus Lignosus; species Lignosus rhinocerus. The sequence continues at coordinate 29,770 of KN050042.1, read as the reverse complement.
ATAAATTATTGAATATACGCATTTTCCTTAATTTTGTCGCGTCATTTGCGCGTTCGCGTCGTTGGAGTTCGAACGGCAATCCTTCTGCAAACAGCTGTACTGTCTGACACAGGCATGAAGATGTCAAGCATGATGTACCGAGCAGACGTAGTAGACTTCGCCGTGGTCGAAATGTTCATACTGTGTAAAAGATGGTTCAAGAAGATGAACGGTGAACTTTGAAGTTCACACACTCGTACTGTTCAGTCGTACGGCGGGCACTTTCAGGCCGCTACTTGAAGCTTTCTACGACTTCAGTCATCTATCAACCGAGGCTTCTGACGATATAGGGTATGGTTTCAAGTGAGGAGGAACCACAATGTCAGTAGTCAAAGCGCGAAAAGGCGCGTCTGGGCAGACTTTAGGGCAGGGCGGATCGCGTCGCGTTCGAGTCTAACACGGTCGCCGTTGGTTCCTCATTACTGCTTCCACACTTCCTCACCACACAAACATGGTCTCCTCCTCCGCCACTCTCAAGATGGCTCCCTTGGACCGCCAAACATATGTATCCACACCACACCTCATGCCTTTTCACATCGCACACTCTGGTCCTGCTCCCATCTCCACTTACTTCCGCATCAAGTCCGTCGCAGAACCCACATTCGGACGCGAAGTCACATCGCAACCTACTCAACTCCTCTCCGCGGACGCGCACGGGTCGACAGACTCACAAGAGACCCTCATCGGAGAGCCTTCCGCCGATCCCTCCACATCAAGCTCGTCTTCATCTGTGACCACCCTCAACAATGCACCGTCCCCGCCAGATGTCGCAATGGGCACAGAAAATGCAGCGGCAACGACCTCTGGTGGTTCCCACTTCATAGCATCATTTAGGGGCAGGGAGATGCACGGGACGAAGGTCGACCTCCCGGAAGGCTACACGGGGATCGTGCTGCGCGTTCCTGAGGATAAGAAGGGGAAAGGTACGGCATCGGGGGCCGAGCCATGGGTGGACGAAAGGCCCAAAGCAAAGGGGAGGACGACAAGACGGTCAAAACGCGCACAAGAGGTGATTGAAGTTCAGGACCCGGATGAGACCATGGACATGTCCGAGGAACATATAGCTGCACACGAGGAAGGACCATCACGCGTCCTGCATCCGGTCTCGACGTTCTCCTCTTTCGTTTTGTGGAATCCGGACATCCCTGTCGACGCGGGACGTGATGAATACCTCCGGTCTCTGAGAGAGTGGACGAGGCTTGCCGCTGAGGTCAGTCAGCAGGAATTCGTGTCTAAGACTTTTCTCACACGCTATCCACAGATTCATCGAATAGAGGATTGAGATACTAGATCATTTCTGTACATGAGCATCAACGTGTGGTATGCACTCTTATATTGTAAGCTCGCCAGAATGCACTCGCGTTGTCCTACTACAAGAGGTCAACATGCAAGCTGCGTCAGCGACCTACAAATGGTATCGACCAAGGAAACATCAACCGGTTACGTCAAGCGTATGCTCACTCGGAGAGACAGCCGTACGAACGAACGCCCACTGGCAGTGAAAGGAATAGTCAATGAATCATGATGGATGGAGGGAAGCGATATTGATGTGCGCAGATGAATTACAGCAACTGCGATGATAGTTGTACTCTCAGAGTGAGCTATGTTAGTATGTAGTGCAACCCATGTCGGCCGTGGTGAATCATATCCATTATGGGCACCTTTAGACTGCTCATCCATTGATTACCATCCTTGGTTATGACCTGCTTATCAATCCTACGTACGCATGTTTATGGCACCGTCACTGACTACACATCACGAGCAACATACGACCGAACGCACGTACCACGTTTCCACGTACACGTACCAAGCGCATTACATGCAAATAGGCAACTGACAGCGATTGGACCTCGGGGGCTCCACAAGAGGTAAGGACCCTAGGCCTACAACGTCACTCTAGTACTAGTACTATGACTCAGGCTAACTTGAAAGCTTTTGGAAAGGAACAATGGCATTAGACCATCTGCCAATTGACGTGTTGCTCAATATATTCACACAACTGGAGGTGAACGATTTGCTCGCCATTCGGAAGGTCAGTAGTCACCTGCAATGCTCATAATCTACTGGAACGTTCTCTGTGTGCGTGATGTACTAACCTAACATGCACGCCAGACGTGTAAGAACCTCGAATCTGTCACTCGCGAGCGCAGTGTCTGGCATGAAACCGTGTCTGTACGCTTCCTCCAGAACGGGGTGCCCGTCCCCGGTCTCACCAACCAGGATGATGGCCTCTTGGAGCTCTCCTCTAAAGAACTCGAGTGCCTCGCAGTCCGCACGTTCCGCTTCTGGTCCAACTGGACGTCTCCGCAGCCAACATGCCACAAACACCTCGAAATCCGGCCAACGAGCGGTCCGTTGAGGACCGCGGACTCGCGGAACCTCGCGGCCGAGTTCCTCCCAGGGTGGAGCGGCCGCTATCTCCTTGTCCTGTCGTTGTCTTACCCTTCGTCGGATGGAGAGAACCGTAGATATTCGTTCGAGTGCTGGGATGTCGGCACATCGGACACCTCTCAGCCTGTTGCGGAGCTGCTCGTCGCGGGCTTACTTGGCTATGCGGTCAACACGGTGGCTGGAAGCCCCCATGTCCTTGCTGTTACACGTCGAGAAGGGACGAACCAGTGAGTGTATCGACTCTGTCATAACAGAAGAACGCGCTGATCCGGTAATGAATGTAGGATGGCTACTACAACGTACACTATTGACTTTGATACCCCGAGAGCAGGTCCCTGGTTCAGACGGACTGGCCATTTCGACAGCTTCCGCACCACCCTGGGGCTTCAGGGCTCGCACTTTATCGCGACCGACGCGGACCAGGAAGTGCGGATCATGAACGTGGATAGCGGACGGCTGCTGTGCTATCTCAAGGTGCCAGTAATACACAATGATCACACTTTGCGCTTCCCGGTGCGTTGTTCGTATATGTTCACACGGGATCAGCCTCGACTGAATGTCGGATGTGCTGTAGGAGCATCAGTGCTTAGACTACGAGATCCTCGACGGGTTCGTCCTCACGTTCTGCAAGCAATGGATTTTCCTATACCACCTACCGTTCGCACTCGACGGCCAAGTCACCAAGTTGAACTCTGCCAGCCCCGTCCCACACCTCGACCCGATAGCGAAGTACAAATGGCGCTGGCGCATCGACACCATCAACGTTAACCCCCGCCGTATCCACCGCTCCACCGGCAGCAACAAGTCCCCCTTGGGACGGCCGGGTCCCATCGACATCCTCGCCCGCTTCGACACCTGGTACCCCTGGCCAGTTAACATCCTCCACCACTTCGTCCTCCCCTCGAACTCCGCTTTCTCTCCTTCCGCCTTCTCCCCGTCCGACCCCGCGACCTTCCCGTACCTCGCGGCTGCAGACGCGGGGGGTCCGTACATGGCACACTCGATCCCGTCCCCGCTCCGCCTCTTCACGCCCTCGGACGTCGTGCTCGGCGCGTACGGCACCGCGCTCTGGCTCGACGCCTCTACGGACCCGACGACGCCCTCCCAGGCTGGCGACCACGGGCAGCGCATCGCATGCATGGTCGTCGGCCCAGGTGCCAGTGCGCTCGCCTCTTCTTCTTCTTTTTCTTCGTCGTCGTCTTCCTCTGCGCTGTTGGGACTCGAGTATGAGTCTGATCCCACGAGTTCCGGCACCCAGAACCGCAGTAGGACCAAGGCCGAGGCCGAGGCTAAGTCTGGGACGCGGAACGACGCGGGGAGCCGGAGTGCGGAGCCCGTCGACCTCGGGCGGCTGAGCGCGATGGCGCTGGACAGCAGCACTGCGCTCGCGATGGCGGCGGACGCGACGGTGGGGGTGCTGCATGTGCAGTACTCGCACGAGATGTGGAACCGGGTCGCGGTGAACGAGCAGGAGGGGCAGGTCGCGGTTGGCCATGTGGACGGGCGGGTGTCGGTGTATACGTATGCGCCTCCTGCGTGAATCAGATATCGCTCTTTGTGGTCTGTGATCGATAGGGATGTGGATGGATAGAGGATTCGTGCGAAGCCTTGAGCTCAAACGTCCCTCGATATGATTGCATTATGTGTATGTATGTGCTACAGTTCTGAGTGTTCGAAACCAAGGCTATGGATCTGCCTTGTGACTGGTGCGTGGAGCTGGTACAGGAAAATGACAAACAATCCTCGCGGTTGAAGGTGACGATGCCGTGTGTATGGCGGCAAGAAAATAAATATTGAGACCCGTAGGTCTACCACTCCGGGAAAGCGTGTCATCCTTGTGCAGGGGCCATGCTAATCTTCTCTGTATCGTTCCAATTTTTTCGTATGTCACCCCGAAGGGGACAATCTGACTGTGAGGACCTGCAGCGCTTTCGGAGCGTTCTTGATATTCACTTGTTCTGCGGGTGCGAGCGCTCATGCTCTTGCTCTGAGGCTGGCACCGCTGATTCCGAGAACGCCGAGCTATGTCTGTTGGTTCCCTTACCACCACAAGGCTGGCAACGTCGTCTACATTCTGCGAGCGCATCGCCTTGTTTGGACTAGTACTACCACTTCGGGCTTACCACACGCTGCTGCTAGAAAGCTTTCCTCCACTTGTATTATGTGAGCTTGGTTCACTACTCATGGAAGCATTATTTTCTCGCAAATTCCTGGCAGCTCCGCTTCCAATTACGGCCAAGCATATTATGATGTCCATGCTGAGCCGAACCTATACAGCCTCATAGCAGGGCTGAGCGAAGTAACAGAAGTTCTTCGGAGCATATGGATCATGGGTCGAATATTGAAACTCCAAAGCTCGCACCGAGACACCCAGTAATATGACAGAACGTACTGGATCTCCTAGCGTCACTGCGGTAGACTCTCACTGCGCCACACTAGTTGCGATCGCCGAGTCAGCATATACAGTCCTCCTGATATGACTTCGATTCCTGTGATTGGGATCCCCACCGTTCCCGGACTGGTTGCACTAGCTCCAAGGCAATACAAGGCTCGAAGTTGATCTCGGATCGACATTACAGTGCTTTGTATCCGTGTCATGGACACCTCTTTCTCCCTACTTCCACCTCACCAACAGCACCTGCAGCAGCTGTTGACACATTGAAACGACTACTTCTGTGCACGAACGCTTCCATTGGTGCAACCTCATAAGGAGTACAGAATGGGTTTGCAGCCCTGCAATATGCGCTGTGACATTGACAACTCTCGGTATGCATATCAACATGCTTTGACATGATGTCCACCTGTGAAGCCATGTTCTCCAGTACGATGGTTTACGGCGCTGCACACAGTTGTCTCAACGTGTCGCTCCTTTCTCACTATCGAGCCTCTGCAAGTGTATTGTCTCCATCTGTCTGGTTGTGTCTTTGTCCACAGTTGCAGGAACCACGGCCAATTTATCCGTCAGTTCGGCCTTGGCATGTTGGATGACCCTGTTGTTAAATGCAAAGCCGTGTAATAACTGAAGGTTTGTGTTCGCTATTCTTGAGAGAATGTCGTCCGCCTGACCTTTTTCCACTCCTCAAGAGCAACTGCCTTCACGGGCTCATACCATGTCCCTATCTCTGCAGCCACGTTACAATATGTGAATGTGCCTAGTCGATCCTCTCCGCTCACGCCAAGAAGTACCCTTGTCTGATTGACTACTGTCTGCAGCGCCGTCCTGAATATGCGCAGAGACATGAGAATCACTTGAAGTAGTCGCATTGGGATTGGCTCTTACCTGCGCAAAGCTGCCGCGTTCGCGGATTCGGTGTGTTTTCTAAACTTACAGCCTCCGTTAATGACTCAAGAGTTAATAGGTACGACAATGTAAGAAATCAACTCTCAGGATACCAATGAGTACCTCAGAGCACCTCGCTTCCTCAGCGCATCTCTACACACTATACCACGCTTTCAGAACGTCGCTTTCTCTTGTCTCCGTCGTCGTCGCTTTTGAGGACGCGAAGGTACTTTTTTTAGCACTTATCACCTGTTGATGGAATAAATCACAGTGTTGATAGGACAGCTGCGCTCATCCGCCGTATCGCGTGCCCCGACGGCAAGCACATCGCCACTGATGCCGCATGCTCTTCCCCATCCGTGGCGACATCATCGCCAACCTGTTCCACCAACGATAATGCATAACTCGTGGTGCCTGCCACGTATAAGAGGTTTTTGAGGTCTCTGGGTAGCGACCATGTCTCGCACTAGTTCCATTATGATCATGTTCTCCACAATTGTCCACTTACGCAAGTCAGGTTCCTCTTCAACCTCATCCTTCAACATTCCTCGTCTCATGATATCTTCGCGCTTTTGAGTGCCGGATAGTCGGAAATGAGGAACCGGCTTTGGCTCAACGCTGACTACGCAATTCATGCGCCCACATGCCGCTCGCCATGTTCCCTTCGTCGACCTTGACCACATTGCTATTTGTACCTATCGACCGTCGAGTCGCTCCTCAGCTGATCATCGAAGCCAGCGCAGTGACTGCCGCCATCGGACGTAGCCACAAGGGCGACCCGGTATCTTGACGGCATTCGGAGGAATCGGAATGCATCCCAGAACGTGCAGACTACGCTCACGAGACGCAACGTCTCATTATAGGCGTCCCAGCAGCCTACGCGATTCGGCCAGACTTGTTGACAGAGCCGTCGAGGAGAGCGAAGCGGGGGTCACTTGACGCGCCCCGCGCCCCAGGAGTCGTGTGGGCGTCTCTCCACGTGCCCCAGGAAGACGCGTGCTCAGAATTTGGATCAGGACGAGTCGTGCTGTCACCCATGCTTAGCTCCCGCCTCCATGTCCCGCATCGGACAGATGCGTGTCGAAGCAGGATGTCCTACGGCAGCACTCGTGAGTCGTGTCTCGGACAAAGTAGTTGTGTTTCTGAGGCACACAACGCTCGACATTCGTTCTATGCTCTGTGGCATCATCTGATACAATGGTAGCACACGGCCGGTGACCACCATCTCTGACTCTCAGACCAGGGTCGGCCTCTTCGAATTTGTCTTCGTCGGTCCGGACTGGCGTGCTAGCGGCTGGCATGGAACCCATGGAAGGACTGCTCGCCGTGCCCGCCGCAAAGGCGCGGTGTGATACTGGGAATGGACGCGGGCAGGCAGACTACTGGCTGACTATATATTCGTGACGTGAGGACGGGGTGACGGGGCGTTGGACATCGTTTAACGACGGCTTTGCGATACTCTAGTAGCCGCTTTCCTTGTGATACACCTTACCCGCCTCACCACAGCCCAAGATGCGAGTCTCGTGGGCAGCTGCTGTCGCTACTGTGTTCATGCTTCTCCAGGGTGCTGCTGCATATCCTTACCCAGAGAAGATCTACGGCGTGAACTTGGGTTCGTGGTTGCTCTTGGAGCCATGGATGCTCCCACAAGGTAAGACTCCCCATGATCCATAGGTTTCTGTTACTAACGATTATCGCTTTATTAGAATGGGAAGATATGGGTGGTGAGAACAATTGCCCTTGCGCAACATGCATTGGCTCCGAGTTGTAAGTTATGCTCTCGTCACGTCCGTCACAACAGTTCACGAAGGAATGTGAATAGCGCGCTTGCACAGGCGTATCCTGACACTGTCGATGAGAGGTTTGACAAGCACTGGTATGTCTCTGTCTGAATTCCAGGGAGTTACACCCTCATCTCTAGTTAGGTTTACCTGGTTCAATCAGACCGACGTCGATGCTCTCGTAAACGCTGGCATCAACACCGTTCGTATTCCCGTAAGTGACAGTCAATATTTAGCGACCGTGTGATGACGCTCACATCGCATTAGCTCGGATACTGGATCGTGGAGCGTCTCGTCGACCGTAAGACCGAGTTTTTCCCTCGCGGGGGCATACTCCATCTCGTGAGTTTGCGCCGGATGTGGTTTCCATAATAACATTGACATCACGGGCTTAGCAACGAGGCGTGAAGGCGCTGAAGAAAGCCGGCATCGCAGTCATCCTCGACCACCATGCTCTTCCGGGTGCACAAGCGGTCAACCAGCAATTCGCCGGTCGCTGCACCAACGATGTCCAATTCTACGTGAGTGGGGATGAGCTTGATTCAATGACTGGATGCATGCTGACTGCGAAAGTGCAGACACCGTACAACTATGAGCGCGCGCTCATCTGGACGGCAGTGATGACCGCGGTCACTCATCTGGACCCCAACTTCGAGTCTGTTTTCGCGATTCAGGCAGTGAATGAACCCATCATGGACGCGTCGCAGACTCCCGGTTACGGTGACTGTATGCTCTACGATCTATAGCTTTATGTCCCATAATAACCTGATACGCCAAAAGTCCAGAAAAACTTCGTCCAGACAATGCGCGCTGTTGAGGAGATTCTCGGCATTGGAGACCACACTCTCGACATCGTTGTTGACTCCAAGTCTGCCTCAAACGTCACTGCTGCCCTGTCTGCCGCCGCTGGAGGCTCCACTCGGCTCAACTCACCAGTGGCGAAGGCGCTCCTCGCCTCTGTCCCCATCCTCGCCGAGCTCAGCACGAAACTGGACTTCAGGCTAGACCTACAGAACATTTTCAGACATAGAGAACCGCTCGTCGCTAAGTGGGTATGAGGTCAGCCTGCGGGATCTGTGTGCTGACGTCGACGTTCCGTAGCTTCATGGACGTCAACTGGCAGCACAACAACCCGCCGAATCCTGCAGATGCCGCTATCGGGCCTATGGGGTACGATAATCACCTGTACTATAGCTTCGGGGTGAGTCTCGCGAGCAATCCATTGACGTTGTTTCGATGTCATAACTTCATGTCCAGGGCGTCGCAGATGCGAACGAGTTGGCATACATGATCTCCATTTGCAACCTCAATCGCGTGGAGAGGGATGCGACACTGGGTAACACGCCCCTCTGGTTCGGCGAGTGGGCGTTGCCGACGCAGTTCAGCGCAAGCGACGAGTTCCTGTATAAGTGGGCTGATGCGCAGAAGCTGGCATACTCCAAGGGACGTGGATGGATCGTACGTGTCGCCTTCGAGGAATTCCATTTTGCCGGAGTGGATGCTCAATTGGCTGTGTCTCTGCTAGTTCTGGAACTTCAAGACTGAGATCTCAGAGCTTGCAGGTGACACTGCCCGTCAATGGTACGTATCTCTCCGACTCCGGGACATTGCTATCTAAGATTACACACAAAACTGTCTGTAGGTCGTACTTCGAGGGTCTCCGACGCGGATACTTGACGACCGATCCGTCCAAGCTTCACGACCCGGACATCTGCGCCCCTTACGTAGGCAAGACTTACACCAGCAGTGCTACATCTACGCGTACCACACCTTCGACCTTGGCCTCTGTCTCGTCGTCCGTGCCCCCATCTACGACCGGTGTTCCTGCATCAACCACGGACGTCGCGCCTTCGTCTTCACAAATCTCCGCCTCATCCAAGTCTGCGTATACTCCCTATACGTCATTCTCGGAGAGCGGATCCATCATCACTGGTTCGACCACCCCTAATCCAAGCAAGGAGTCTGCGGCCGTCGCCGTCCCAAAGAGCTCCCATATCTCGACTCTCCACTGAGCCCTTCGGCTTTTGCCTATGCTGATGCCCGTCACCGCGATGGTGGTTGGCGAAACCTTTATCTTGATACTCACTTCAGCATACTCCATACCTATGCACTCGATTACGCACAGGCTGCTCACGACTTCACGACTACTAACTTGATTCTCTCTATGTCCAAAAAGGTAACGGAGCGTGTGCCGGGTTGTGGTAGTACCAATTTTGGAGTTTCCACTGTACAACTCAATAGAAGGATGAATTCGTGCTCTCGTACGCGTAGTGCTGCACACTACATAGCTTCAGCAGAAGCCATGTCCAGCCTGAGTTACCGATTGGTGAAATAGCTGCCCCGGCGTATGTCAGACCGTCCATCCTTAGTCTATCCCTCTTGTCAATAGGTCCTCATTGTCTGCCTAGGGGTGACTAGCCTCGGTGTCCACCATCCATCCATCTCACACACTGCGCTGGCCCTCAGTCCGGCGTCTTATAAGTTACAACTCTTCGTCCGACTTCTGTCCTGTCCTGGAATGTGGCAAGGAACCTTGCTCCCGACATATTCCGACGGCCAGCGAAGATGCCCTCCTCTCTTCCTACCGAGATATTCCTCGCCATAAGATTGTACATACCCATCTCTGACCTTCGTACACATGTCTGCTACTACAACGCGAGCCCCCGCATCGCCGCCTTGTACGACTCGGAGCCCAATCCCGACCTGTTCTGGCGCTGCGCTTGTTGGTCCTGCGGTGTTGGGCGTTCGCAGGAACTCGACGGGGACACTGACACTGAGCATCCAACGTTCTGGAGAACGCTAGCGGTCGGCCTTATCGAGCGCGAGGGGTTCTGCTCGCACCCGCGCTGTGGCGAAGCCCTGCTCGAGTACAATCGTGAGTGTCTCACATATCGTCTGTACAATCCCCTACTTGGTATACACCGCCTGCGTTCCGCAGGAGAACGCATGCGGCACGCGGCGAATGTCGTACCACTGCTATCCGTCAAGCAGGTGTGGTCCATCCAAGACTTCGATCCCGACACGGTGGGGGCTGCGCACCGCGTCCTTGCACACTTGGATTTTCTGGACGACCCTCCGTCCGTGTCCGCTCTCGATGAAGCCCGTCTGCGTGCCGATGCAGCTCCAGATTTCGACACAGAAGGGCGGACAGGAAGTGATGCCACAAGGCTCGCGTACCACCCTCTGATGCTGAGGAGCTTCGCCACAGAGGTTCCTACGGTGGGCATTCAGCTGGGCCTTGGAGACGGGATGATCCGCACGCGTGTGCCGGCCTTGAACATCCATGGTGTCACCGTGCTCGACGTGGTCAACACCATACACAAGGCGTACGTACGTTTCTATCACACTCATGCTCATCGGCGAAACCGACGTCCGACCGCACGAACCGCACGGGACCACCAGGCTCGACGGAGGGCTCGGTTTCGACGACATTCGCGACTTCATCAAGAACCACAAGGAGCATTTCCCAGACACCCCGCTCTGCGATTCTGGCAGCCGTTTCCGCACGCTGCGTGCCGTGCATAGCGTATGGTGAGTGTACCGCGGCCGTGTCGTTGGTGCCAGGGCGTCCGTCTGCCTTCGATATCTTGCATACTGGAACTGAATATATGAGACAGCCCGATCAGAGAGCTCAAGTACAGCTGGGCCATGGCGCTCCGTACCGGGAGGCCGTACTTCATGGTCAATCTCAAGTAGCAGGCGGAATGGGAGGCCTTCTTGCATATACTCAGGCTGCATTCGTGAACAGCAGCTACTACCGGGGGGGGGCATACTTCAAGGGCCGGGACCTTCATGCCTTCACTGCACTGTGCGTAGCACTAGTTCTAGAACCGCCTCGTCATGTGCGGCGTGGTTTATTGGCGAGTGAGGTAGTACCCCAACCACAACCTAATTCTTTCCCATGAGTAGCATTCGGCGCACATCATCTTCACAGCGCTGGTTAGCATCAACGTGCATGCTTACAAGGCGTGCTTCCGGCTGAGTACGCTCAATTATATATAGTGAACCGTGCATATCGATCTAGTGTACCTGATAGTCACAGCATGATTCCAACAGCATCAATGTAATTTTCGAATGCACTCATTTCCCGCACCGTGCTGTAAGGGGGATTGTGCAGGGAACATAGTATATAGTGACCATTCAATCTGCGCGGGCATACGCGCTACAGGCCAATGCAGGAACGAGAAGTACAGCCACTGGTATATATTGGCATATGCCTGGCTTACCCACTCACGAGTCCATGTCCACCGTCAACAAATTATTATTGCGATTTACAGGAGATAGTAATGTGCCCAGTAACCTACGTCCCACGCACCAACCTAACCTCATACTACCATGCCCTGAACCGCACCCTGCTTGAACATCCACTCGTATGGCGCGGTGCTGACCGGAGTCATGCTGGATGTGACCGAGGAGCTGGTCGCCGTAGAGGTCCCGGAATCCGTGCTGCCTGAAATCGACGTCGCGCTGTCCGTTGACGAGCTCGCGTTTGACGTCTCAGTCGTGTCATTCGCATACGGGTTGTACACCTTGACTTCTAGGGCAGGCGAAGGAGTGATGCTAGCTGAAGTCGTCGAGCCGGTGCTAGTCGCACCATCTGAGCTTGTTTCCGCCGAAGCTTTTGAGGTGGTAGTCACGGTGTCTGAAGGAATGGTAGAAGCAGATGAATCTGACGAGGTGGCAGTAGTAGGCATTGACGTTGCAAACGCGGTGGTACTCAAGGAATACGTCGCGTCAGACGAAGTCGTTGAGTCACTAGCAGCACTAGCAGAAGACGTCATCGTCGGCACATCGGTGCTAGCAGAAGACACTGGATCCGAGGATTGCGTCACCGGCTTTGCCAGCTTGACTTCCGGAGCCATAGGTATGAACACGAGCGTAACGTTCTCTGCATTATGGAGCGTCTCCGCAGTGAAGGTCTTGTCCAGTCGAAGGCGTGTCGCCGGTGTGCCGCCCAGTGCTTCCTCCTCAAAGCTCGTCACGTTCGAGGCCTCACCAGTCGGTGTGGATGGATTGACTATCGTCGTCGACTTCGCGCCATTAGCACCAGTAGCGTCCCCTCCAGAATTGCCAGGAAAGTCGACGTCGCCAGAGCCATCGTCTTCTCCCTCGTACCACATGGGACGGATAATACCCGTGCTAGGCTCGTACGCAAACACTTGGCTCTTATGATCTTCACTTGACGAACCTGTACATTTCTCGACCGTCATTGGAGCAGGTGCCGTTGGCCGCGGATCAAACGTGGCACAATACGTTTCCAGTTCCGCCTTTTCGGCCACAAACATCGGCATCTGAAGGTTGACCTGTTTGAATGGCGGTTCGGTTGAACTGCTCGTGGTGGAATTGGAGGAAGACGAAGAATTGGTCGCTGAGGGCAGCGGGACGAGGTACATCTGGGTGGGATTTGAATCCGACGCATTGAGAACGAAAGCAGCGCTTCCATCGACTTCGCCATCGGCTAGCATAAGCGAAGCGATCCTCTGGCTCGTTGAATTATAAACCGGACTCTATAACACGGGTTTAGTGATAGGTTAGAAGAGTACATAAAGGAGATACTGTACTGTAGAACGCACCGTGATATCGACCGTGCCCGGAACACCATTCATTTGACCATCTCGCCTGACGTGCAAAGCCGCAACAACATCCACGGTATTCCCCGAAGACATCGGACGACGAGTCCCGTAAATCGTATACCGGTGCGCTTGTTTACCCTCGATGACGATGGGATGATATTCATGGATGCTGTACGCTTGTCTGCGATGAACATTGACACGGTCGTGGTCGCCCTCGACGATGACCTTGCCATCGTGGTCGTGATGATGATGAGGTTTAGGAGCAGGTCTAGGTGAACGTATCCCATGCACGCGATAGTAGTTGCCTCTGACGGTGTGATGAGGAGGCGCGGGTGTGCGACGGTGAACATGGACCCTGTCGTTGTCACCTTTGATAATGACCTCCTTGTCGTGATAGTGGTGCTCGTGGTTATGGGGAGAAGGCGAACGATGGACGTGGACGCGGTTATCATCACCCTTCACGATCACCGGATCGTCGTGATAATCATGGTCGTCGTGGTCGTCATGGACGTGTACACGGTCATGATTCCCCTCAATCACGACGCGATCGTAATCATGGTGGGGGTTACGCGCGACTACTCTCGACGCGTCAGAAGACCGTTTATGCACATCGACGTGGTCATGGTCTCCGTTCACGGTGACCTCGTCGTTGTGGTGGTGATGGTGCCGCTTATCAACCTGAAGATCGTTGCGGACCTTGACGTCATGGTCCGACCTGCTAGTCGCGAGCCAGAGACTACTCATACGAGTCACAGGATCGATCGCCCATGTGTCTCTCTATGGGCGAAGTACATAAGAAGAGGCTTGGCCCGGGTGAACAACGCACTCACAGCCTGCGTTCCCTTCTTCTGTTGCGAAGAAGAACCCTGGTTGCGAAGTCCTGCTGTGGTCTCGGATCCGTGTTTCGTCGATGGTTTATTCTTCCCGTTCTGCTTGGCCATGTCCATGGAGGCTGGAAGAGGCACCACAGGTTTGGGGTGCCGTTGACGACTGTCCACTGACGTGCCCTTTGTCGTCTTCTTGGTGGAAGTCGACGAGCTCTTTCCATGGTGCGAAGAAGGGGTGGGCGCCTTATCGTCAGCCGAGTCATCTTGACTGACGTCGTCGTCATCATCAACGCCGCTCGTGTCGTCAGCATTGTTTGCACTGTCACTCGACGCTGGGTCAACCCGTGTGTGCTGACCGGAGTGGCGTGGTGCGAGAACTACTCGCTCTTCTGGCCGTGGTGTAAGCGTCATTGCAGAAGCATCCACCGGAAGAGCAGAGACTCGGACAGCGGATATGGTCACAAGGACACCGAGCAGAGTGAAGCGTGGCGAGAGGGCAACCATGTCAACGAAATGACTAGCAGGGGGCTACCGAGGTGGCTGTATGCGCTCAGAAGGTGGGTGAGTAGGATGCTGTGTACGACGCAGTCGTGAGGCGGAATGATAGCGACGAAAGCTGAAACAGCAAAGACCACCAGGGCCTCGAGAGCAATGACGGTGGATGGGGAAGAAGAAGGGCAGCCGGGGAAAACAAACAACCACGCCCCTTATATACCCCTCCACCCGAGCCGAACCAAAACGATGCCGGAGAACAGAGGCTGACAGCGGCGTGCTGGCGTCGGCGATGTCATTGTCATATCGGGTAGGTAACTTGCCATTTTCAGTGTCAACGTGGAACATATCCTCGGGGCTCCCGCGACGACGAGTGCCATTCAACCCGGCGGCGTGTCCGTCACACACCTTCACATTTGCTCGACAGTTCACCTCGTATTGCGGTGTTCAACAAATGTTGCTACTGGCATTTGGGCCATCCAAGTGCTCGTATGGATTGCTGAGCCTGAGGGAGTTAACATCCGACCAATACATGCGGTACATTCACCGACCGTGACGGAAAGAGTAGCCGCGGCGCGGTTGAGGCCTTCGAAGTGACCTTTAAGTTGGTCGAATGGGTTAAATGAACTGTCACGTTTCATGGAGCAGAAAAGGAAAGCGATACCGAGCGCAGTCACTATAGTGACTACAAGTACTTGTCAAGTCTTGGTAGAGGACGATCGGTCAGCGCCGTCTTGAGCTTAGGTCGAATGAACATCAGGCTTACGAGGCAAGTAGGATCCTTGAGGTACGTGAGATTCTGTGCATAAGCCCACAGTTGTGCTGAACGGGGAACATATGGCCCACAGAGGTGTGTTGTCGAGAGCGCGATTGAGGATGTCGATGCAGATCGGAATCATATACGCAAGCTTGTTGGTGTCAGGGACGTGAGCAAGTAGAAGACACAGACAGTATCACAGCCTTATAGTTTAGGAGTCGAACATAGCAGTTGCATGGGGAGGAAGGAATGATACCGCGCGAGCTTGTTTCTCGGATGAGTAGATGAATATGGAGTAGCGAGCCTGCATCCGCTTACCCCTGCTGAACTATATGAAGTCCAGACGCTTTTCGCTGGCTCAATTGCCAGCCGTCCGTGGAAGACGTAGCACAGCTTAATTCAGTTATTGAACATCTAGTTGGGCGCCTAGACCTACATGAGCAACATTGTTACTTGGCACTGAGGTGCCAACAAGTCGAGTGACCTAGAGCGAATTCTCTTCCACAATTCGTAAATAAGCCATGGAGAGTCGCTGGTGACCGAGCGGAAAAGCTATGTACATATGCCCGTGTACACCCCTGTACACCCGCGCTTCAATGTTTATTACATAGTACCATGTGCAGAGACGCCCACGAGAGGGTTGGTCCGCTCACTCACTCACCTTCAAGTTCAACCACGGTAACAAAGTAGTCGATGTTCATTCCTTCCTGAGCTCGAATGGAAAACCTGAGCAGTATGTTTAATGGATGTTTCGAGCCGTGAGCCATACTTAATCACAGTGCCGCAACAGTTGATTAGAGCGCGTACTTTTCCTCTCGTCCATGCATCCAATACGCGCTCTAATCAACTGTTGCAGCACTGTGATTAAGTTGCTGCTTCATTTCTCGTGTACATGTTATATATAGATGGACGATAGCTTGAAGCCAGGTATGTAGGGGTACGAAGTTCTTACAACTATTAACAACAAATGTGGAGAGTCGAGACCATGGTCTACTTGCAAGCCCGAGCCCTAGTACTAGCCTATACAGCACTCCACCCGTCCTCAAACTCATCCGGCAAACAACGGCTGATCATCTTCCCCAGTACATCCCGGATATACTTGAACAAGCCGGCCTGGCAACGTCCTTGTTAACGTTCATCCTTCGAGCCGTGCGATCATCCGGCTCACTGCCAGTGATCTGCCCAACCATCATGAATGCGGCACATGCATGACAAAGTCCAACGGCGAAGCTCTTTGTACCATATGGAACGTGGAGTATATCGTATTCAGTCGCATAACCGCCGTTCCCGCGGATTGTCGGCTGTGGGCCCGTGATGCATCACCCGATGACCTCCAGATCTCGCTGATTCTTCACCTTAAGCTAGCATGGAGGTACAGACAAAGTTCGTCCGGCTTCTCTTTCGACCGACCATAACTCAAAGATCGCACGTCCCACTGGTCGGACCATGCTTCGCCCTCCTGGCCGCTTTGCCGCCGCCATCGATAGGTTCAGCTAGCAATGCATAACTGAACCGTTCCATCCGAAACATGCTCAAGAATAGCATCGTACCGACCTCTTGTGTAGCGGCCTTCTCACTCTCTGATGGGGAAAGCACCAACTTCTTTCTTGGTATCGGCGCTCTTTTGAGTTACCAGATCTCTCAATTCTGATCAGCGGCGCTTCAAGTCACCCGCCACAGCGGCCCACATGGTTCGTCTTGGGGTTCTTTTGCGACTGTAGCTATTGTGGGTTGTGCATTCGTACGGCTTTGGCTTCCATCCTTCTCGCCTGTTGTCCTGGTACGTGCCGTATGCAGATAGCGCGTAGATTCGCAACCTGACATTCTATTATCAGCAGTTTTGGCATGACATGACAACAGGGGCTCGGAGGATGGTTTCTTTACTATATAATAGCTCAACCTTCCTCCTTGGCCCGTCGGATCGGCTCACTTCAGTCCGCGCACCCGTTTTTCGACTGTGCACTCGGCGTGCTGACCTCCGCACACCGTGTCCCGTGTCCTCAGCGTCGACGCTCGGATCTATGGTTTCTCGCTCACGTTCGCCCGTCACGCCCGGCAAGGTCTGGCTGACCGTCGTTAGCGTCCTCCTCGCCGCCGCCACTCTTGCGCGTGCCGCTCCATCTCAGCCCGCACGGAGACAGTCGATCATCACAGTCCCGGAATCGCAGGTCGCGTCGTACACTCCGATCTCTTACTATGCGAGCGCAGGATACTGCTCCGCGTCTGCGACGCTCGCGTGGTCCTGTGGCGCGAACTGCCAGGCAAACCCGACCTTCATGCCGCTCGCGTCGGGTGGCGATGGTGTCTTTGTGCAGTTCTGTGAGTGGATTTGGCAAAGAGGTCAGGATGGAGACTCATGGTGATGCGTATGTAGGGTTCGTGGGGTATGACCCTTCCCTGAATACCATCGTCGTTTCGAACCAAGGGACGAAGCCAGAAGCTATGTGGGTTCTTTTGACTGACCTGTTCATCCTTATGCTTACATAATTGCAGCCTCCCCCTCCTCACCGACAGCGATATTTCACTCGTTAATCTCGACCCTACGCTCTTCCCGGGATTGAGTTCCTCCATTCAGGCACACCACGGCTTCGCGGCGGCCCATTCTAAGTGAGTTATCCCGATAACTCGGGCGCATAGAGAGTGTGTCAACATTGGTCGAGATCGGCGCCGGACATCCTCCAAGCAGTACAGAAGGCAGTCGCAAGATATGGGACACATAACGTCCTGCTAACTGGACATTCGCTTGGTATACTCATTCCCCCCATCTCGTCTTCATGCTTAACATGACTGATGCTCATCCGTTCACTTAGGAGGCGCGATCTCGCTCCTGCACACCATCTACCTCCCATTGCACATCTCGGGTCTCAAAATCACGTTCGTCGGGTACGGCCTCCCGCGCGTCGGGAACCAGGCGTTCGCGGACTACGTCGACGCCCACGACGCCATCGCCTCCGTTACGCACATTAACAATATGGAAGATCCTATCCCCATCCTTCCGGGGCGCTTCCTTGGGTACCACCATCCTTCAGGAGAGATCCATATCCAGGACTCGGGCGCGTGGCGAGCGTGTCCGGGGCAAGATAACAACAGCGAGGAGTGCACGGTGGGCGATGTGGGGGATATATTCGAGGGAGACCAGAATGACCATGATGGGCCATATAATAGAGTCCTGATGGGATGTTGAGTTCTGCAGGTGATCACACGCACGCTGTGAGCGGGTTGCGGGTTGCATTAGTATCTCAGCGTGCCAGTGGTCACTAAACGATATTTCTATTGTATCAATATCAATACACAGAACATATGCAACTTATGTGATTACAGAAGAATATTTGCGGAACAGATGAGCTGACTATCAGTAGTTCGGTGCGAGTAGGTTGATCATCGTAAGTACAACTTGAAAGTAGCGATAGTAAGGATATTCACTGAGGCCCGAGACACATTGATTCTCGCGCGTCTACGAAGCCACACCGGCGCTAGAAAATCAACGCACGTTTCATAGGGTACACATGCTGGCATACACGCGCAGTGGACAAATCAGAACAACACCCCCGCTGTCCAATTCTCAGATCTCAAAAGTGTTGTCAACCCTTCACCTGTCTATCGACTGTCGGTAAGCCAAACTTCGGCTGTCCAACTTCTAGTAATCCAGACAAAGTTGGTCGCAGTACTCATGGGCTGCATACTTCCAGAGATTGCACACATCCCACCACAGGACGTCGACGTCGGTGCTCCAACCAGCGTATGAGGAGCGCGGTGAGTCATGCAACAGGAGCGTCAACGCAGCAGCAGCTGACTCGCCGAGCTCCGCAGGCGACGTCAACATTTTCCAAGTTCCATGTCGACCGCAGGGGGCGCGTCCCCGTTACCGCCATCGCCTTTCCTTGTTTGATGCCCTGCCAGGACTCTTAGGGAACCGGCCCTGTGCGGCGTGGTGGCGGATACTTAAGCCTGAGACATCGTTCAGCTCACGTGTGACCCGTTCGCTACCCGCGTATCTCCTCCCACCAGACCTCTGAAGTCGCTCAACTGGTCCTATATACGAGACTGAGGGTGTCTTGGGAGGGCAGAGAAGGAAGGATGACCACGACGCCGGCACCCGCCCCCGAAAGGGGTGCATCTGCGGAACCCAGAGATATCAAGTTAGCGACATTCAAGGATCCCTTGGGAGGCGTCGAAAACACTGTGCGAACGGTGCAGGTGCATGACCTATTTGATGGCGAGGAGAACGCCGTGGATTCTGTGTATAAGGCCAAGGCACATGTTCTGAACACAGCCTTCCAAGAAATTGGCATGGGCAGGTATCAGGTACGTCCATTACGGTGCCCCGTTCCCAGACGTTTTCAGCAGGAGGTGAAATCGACGCGCTGGTTATAGTGGTTTCTGTTCTTCGTGGGTGGGTTTGGGTGGTTTGCGTGAGTAGTAATGTTGCGTTCCACGGGTTCATCCATGGTGAATGACTGCCTATCAGGGACAATGCGTGGCCAGTAAGTGAGATTGGATACAGCTGGCAGTGCAATTTGATGCGACTCACGTACGGTGTTCAGTGCGTCGGAGGTCTGATCATCAACCCCGTCATCAATGAGTTCTCCGGGTTCAAGGGACCCTTCCTCATCCTCGCGCAGAGCATTGGTCTCTTAGTCGGCGCGGTCTTCTGGGGAGTTGGATGTGATATTTGGGGCCGGAGGTACGCAACCACACAGCAGAGTAGAGTGGATGTCTTGAAACCCATCTGTACAGATGGTCATTTAACCTCACTCTACTTGTCACGGCGACGTTCGCACTTGCTGCTGGAGGCGCGTCTAACCCGATCGCGCTCTGTGCACTCATCGCGACGTGGAACATCGGTGTAGGCGGGAATTTGCCCGTCGACTCGGCGGTATTCTTGGAGTTCGTGCCTGCGACGCACCAGTGGCTGCTGACCGTGCTCTCCATCTGGTGGGCTGTCGGACAGCTTGTTGCCAGTCTTGTGAGTATGGACACAAATTTCCTCATCACCGTACGCTAATGCTATCGTGTATTTTCTGTGCACAGATTGCGTGGCCGTTCATTGCGAACTACTCGTGCGCGTCAGCGGATGACTGCCCCCGGGGCTCGAACCAAGGCTGGCGCTACTGCCTCTGGACACTGGGTGCGCTCATGATGCTCGCTTTCGTCCTCCGGTTCTTTGTCTTCCATTTGTACGAGTCCCCGAAATACCTCATGGGTCGCGGACGCGACGAGGACGCGGTCGCTGTCGTTCATGCGGTCGCAAAGTACAACGGGACGACGTCTAGTCTGACTGTCGACATGCTGAGGGAGGTGGAAACCATTGCATTGGAGAAGACCGTGGACAGCGGAGAGAAGCCAGTGGAAGTGGATACGAGTGCGAAGGGCGCAATCTTGAGGAAGCTGAGTGTGGTGGATACGACCCACGTGAAGGCATTGTTCTTGACAAGGAAGATGGCGTACTCGACGACCTTGCTTATCCTCCTATGGGGTGCGTTGTACTCAATGAACCACGCCCACATTAACCGTGAACCTGCTCTCATATTCAGCGCTCATCGGACTTGCGTTTCCTCTGTGCGTCGCCCCACTTGCAATCCAGAAAGATACCAAACTAACTGCATCCCAGATACAACGGTTTCGTTACGGTCTTGTAGGGATATCTTCTACATGGCACTAAGTTGCTCACTAAATGTAGAAACATCTTAGTCTCCAGACGAGAGGGGCGGACTTTGGAGATGGTTCGCTCTACACCACCTACAGGAACGTACGTCAACGCTTGCGCTTTGGACCCGACAATCACGCTGATACATCGGCTCTCCGACCTAGCAAGTCATCTTGAGTACCATGGGCATCCCAGGGTCTCTACTTGCCGGATGGATGGTTGAGCGGCGGTTCCTTGGAAGAAAGGGAACACTCGCCATTTCGACTGGTACGTCTCCATGCCCAGGCCGGCTATCAGCTAAGCAAGGCTGAGGGCGTTTGATATTTTGTGTACAAACTCGCACATCCATTCGAACTCATCCTGTCCACAGCGCTGACTGGGGCGTTCCTCTTTGCAAGTACGACCGCACGCTCGTCGGGCGCCCTGCTGGGTTGGAACTGCGGCTACACGTTCGCCAATAACGTCATGTACGGAACGCTGTACGCGCTCTCGCCCGAGATCTTCCCCGCAAAAGACCGCGGGACGGGCAACGCGCTTGTCTCCGCTGCCAATCGCGTATTTGGCATCATGGTCAGTAAAAGTGATTATACACACGTGGGAAAACAAAGTGATGTTGACATGTGCGCTGCAGGCACCAATCATTGCGCTGAACGCCGATCTGACGACACCTATCCCAATATATGTCTCGGGCGCGCTCTTCATTGTGTCGGGCTTCATAGCGCTGCTGTTGCCGTTCGAACCGATGGGGAAGGCGTCCATCTGAGAGCTGGTGGGAAACCAGCTTGAGATTGTAGCAGAACATAGGTGTGTAACAAGGACTTTATAACATCGACACTGACTAAAAGTCGTACGGACACCGCCTCTACGAATAGTTTTTTTATAACATCGACACTGACTATAAGTCGTACGGACACCGCCTTTACGAATAGTTACTACGAATAGTTTTAACTTCTATATCTGCACAGAACTCCACATCTGAGATACTGCCGAGATCGACGAAGATGTGCAATCCGTACGCCACTGCTTCGATTTGAGAATGATAGCAAGTTAAGGGTACGGAATCACCGGCTGTCCGTCATATAACAACCCCTCAACTCCTCCCTAGCAAACAACTATATCCGCGATGGGGCTGATTCGGTTATGATAAGCTGTGGTCCTCGCATATCAGTAACACTTACTCAGTTGGGAACATATCTTGAACAGTCTTTTGTTCCTCATAGGCCACACGGGACATAAGGACGTTCAAGCTACGAGCACGAAATGCACTAGTCAGTCCGCCGCCACTCAAGAAACAAACAAATAGCAGCGCCTGACCGGCTTTGGATGGTATGAAGCACACTGTACACATTATTCACCTTAAATCTGTTCTCCACGCAAGTTGTACCACTTGTTCCGATATTCTCGATCCCCAACTTTGCCCTTGGAGGAAAGGTGGCGAAGCTTCTGTATGACAATGGATGGCTTCCCAAGGGCACAGAACAGCGGAGAGCGTACTCCCTCCCTGAACCGTTCGCCTTGCTTAGCTGCGCCTCACGCAGGACACTACTATCGGTAAACGGCTCGTATTTCACGAACGTATATTTCACGAACGCAATGTGCGTTTCTGGGTCGTTATCGTTGAGGGTGGTGTCTTGCAATAGGCCGCCTGAAGGAATGTTGCTGTAGCTAGTATTAGGAGGAGAGATCAGGCAGATAGGACCCACGATTCATGTCGAGGAGGCCTAGTCCACAGTGTAGGTGCACAGTCCATCGCGCGTGGTGCAGTCTATGGCGATGTCTCGCCAACAAGTAGGTGAATCCTCGTCGTCCAACGCGTGGACAAAGCCGATGGCATTTCTCAAGCACAAGTCCTTCCAGAACTGTTCGCCCACTCTGTCGGAGTCGTATATTGCGGCGATGGCACGACTGGACAGATAGAAATACATGTGCGTGTCGAGGTCGCGCCGTGTGGTAAAGCGCTTCCCTGATCTTCAAGAGGATATCGGAGTTCAACGCGCAGGCGTTCTATGTTGATATATGAAGATACTGCGATGGTAGTCGTTGCAAAGGGAGAGCATTGGCGGGAACAGCGACAGGCTGAGGAGTACTTGCTGTCAGCCACGCATCATCGTGTGCACATAACCGCGATGAAATCTCTCTTCTCCCCCCACTGCTCTAGGCTACTTTAAGCAAAGAACGGTGCTGCCACATTACTCATGCCGTTCTTTCTCTATATAGACGTAGAAAGTGGAAAAAAGTCCACATCCGTACTGATAGTTCATTCTCGCATTCATAATTTCCCAAGAAGCCCGAGAAGCCATTGTATATGCTGAGAACTCGAACGTACACGCGGCTCTCCGAAAAGCCACACTTGCGCACGCGCTATACTGCCTCTATGATAGAAGGCCCTTCCTGGCTGTGCAGACTACGTGCGCGGTGTATGGATGGTGGTTGATTATCAGAGCCGGGGAACGATGGTGCGAACCATACTCTAGTCGCCTGGGAGAATGTGCCTGTGCCGCCGCATCTTGCAGAATTCTTTGCATGAATCTGGTTCAGGGAGATCATACTCGATCTTTCTGTAGCATCATTGGACGCAGATGTATGTCATGCTGTTTGCACTGCTACATGTAGATTTCTCCAGGTAACGCAAAGTTTGTGAGTTGTTTAGTGAGTGGGTCACTGAATTTCCCAGTGCCACCGCCTATAGGAATTAGTAGGTCTGCTGTGCGGGGCGGTGTTGGTATTCCTGGATGAAGTTTGGTGAGGAGTCATCTTTGAGTTTAACAATCACCACGAAACGCGGGCTTAAACACTTCAACAGTAGATTCATCAGGATGTGACGAGGTATCATGAACGTGATAGAAGCGTACATGATTCAGAAGTAGCTGGCAAGAACAATATCACGAAAGGGAACACGCAAGACAACTTCAATATTATTGACTCCCACACCCAGACCTACCAGCACCCTTAATCAGGTCTGCCGCCCGTTCAGCGACGGCGATGACAGGCACACAGGGGTGCCCAGAGAGCTGGTCCGGGAAAATGGATGCATCGATGACGCGAAGGCACTGGATTCCATGGACGCACAGCTGAGGGTCGACGACACTCTTCGTCGGATCTTGCCCCATCCGCAGCGACGAAGTCTACATACGGTGCATACGCGCGTGAGTGGCGGAGCGTGTCCCTATTCACTGCATTTTGCTTACTGGATGATAAAAAGGTTGGCCGTACTTCCGCACGTAGGCCTCAATATCTGCGTCCGAAACCTATGGTACCAGTTCAATAGCCCGTTGATGCAATTCTGCGGGGAAGGGCACACCTTATCCGGGTCCGCATCACCTATCCAGTAGTAGTCCGCATTCTCTGGTGCAGTCTCCAGGTTGCGCAGGTCGAGCATGTTGGACAACGGCGGGGTCCGTACGAGGTGGAGGAGGAGCCTCACCGCGCGGATCGTCATGTTAACGTCGCTCTTGTCAGCCAGGACACTAAATACATTGAAACGGGCCAATCAGTGACGCATCGAACGATGAGCATAGTAACTGACTTAGGGTCAATGAGCGGAGCATCATACACACTGTTCGTGCGCAACTCGACTGTTCCTGAGCTCACCGGTTTCAAAAGGACTGGGCCCTGTGGAAACGATGTAATCGAGGTTGTGGCATGCATTCTGCATACAACGTACCACGGAGATACCGTAGTTGCCCCGAGGAGGGTAGCGTCCATTCTCGAATACGGCCACGGGGAACAATATATACTCGAGATCAGGTGCATGTGGACCAGACGTGGTGTCAGTCACTGGCAACTCAGGGCCATACGGAAGACTGGTACAGTTAGTGTCATGTTGGTCAGAAGTGGTGCTCGAGGACTGAGAACTAACCTCTTGTTGTCCGAACGAGTGAAGGCGGCGACTTGACCGGACAACGCCCCCATTGGTCCCTTTCCAGATACTAACCAGCGCATAAGAGCCAGCGTGCTGTGAGCCTTGCTCTGTGTGATATGATCCCATGTGAATCCTGGTTTTGCACGAAATACAATACATCCAGGGCTGAAGTGCTGCAGCATGCACATCAGATAACACCTGACAACATAGACACAAAGAGCGCACATCACGCAAACCACGACCAACTGCTGGCAGCTCGCGCACAGCCGGGATCGATAGCCTTTCCAGCTGCTCAGGTGGACCGACACCGGAGAGCAGAAGGATCTGGGGAGAACCGATACTTCCGCCACATAGAAGAACTTCACGATTGGCCCGAACGGCAAACTTTGATCCATCGCGGGTTGTTGAGATCTGCACTCCGACTGCTCTGATGCTGCCACCGGCATCGGAGGTGAACAGTACGCGTTCAGTATAGACTGAGACCGCGATGGTGAGATTCGGTCTTTCGCGGACTTCGCGTCTGAGATACCAAGTTGCGGTGGAGCTCCCTGAAACAGTGTGGAGTGAGTTGATGATGATGACGATCCGAGCACAACTTTCTGGGTGCAAGGGTGCAACGCGGTACTTACGTTCGTGATTTTTGTCTATAGCGCCATAGAATGCTCCTGTCCCGACGGTCCCTTCTGCATTGTTGAAATCTCTGCAGGACAAATGGGTGAGTGAAGTATTCGTTCTTGGAACAACGATACGAACGTGCGGCGCGGAATCCCCATCTTCTCTGCAGCGTCCACGAACGCCTTGGAGACTGGCTTCACGAACCAGAAATTAGTCGCACATTTTCCATCTGTCAGAAAGAAACTCACAGCGAGCTCGAGGTTGGTGGCTATGCGCGGGCCGTCTTCTTGCATCCTTTGAAAATATCTGGGCCATACCAGTATGAGTGAGCCTGTACAAGCTCGTCACAAGAGAAGATGAGAGCACTGACTTATTCATTGTGCTTGAACCCCAGCCCGTCGCACCCATCTTTTCCCATGCATCGAAGTCTAACAAATCATCGAGCTGAGTATCTCATCATTGAAACATCATGAAACTCACCCTCCGGGTGGCATTGATGGTATATCATGTTATTTAGAGAGCTAAAAACGAGTGTTTTCAACCATCAACGATACGACTATACAAGGACGTGACCATCTTACCTAGTGCCGCCAAGCATTTTGCCTCTTGGCACCTCAACTGTACGTTCATGCAAGGACTTTTGAGGCCTGTATCACAGTGATTCAAACGTCCGTTGGAGACATTAGAGCCAACTTGCGTAGTATGGTAGCTCCAATCATGAGCGCTTCCTAGCAAAAGCGGAAAACCAAGGGGAACTCGGCTAAACAGCTTCCCTTCGTTGCTAGAAGACAAAGTTAGCGATACGTCGTTCAACGGCAACGGTAGAGTACTTTTCTCCAGCCTCTAGCAGAAGGACGGTAGTACCGGGATCCTCGGACAGTCTAGACGCGAGGACACAACCAGCAGTCCCTACGAAGAACGCTCAACACAACTAATTGGCCACAGAGAGCTTGAAATAGGTCCACTGACCACCACCGACAATCACATAGTCGTATTTCTTCCATTTGTTTGACTCATCTTCAGAGACGATGTTTGAGGCATCAGATGTGAGCACTGTTGCGTAGGAATTCGGCTGGTTGTAAACCCTGGATGAAAAGCAGCCCATGAGGATGCACGACCGTGACGTCGGGCTGTCTGCTAGTAGCGAGGTGGTCTTCGGGAAGTGCCCACTGCCCAAGTCGTGTCTTATGGAGACTCGCAGTAGGGCGCGGTGAGACCTGGTGAGACAGGACCCCTGCATAAGCGGTTTGATGTTACATCCGGTCGGACCTTTATTTGGGCCACTTTCGGTGAGGCCCCCTTGATCCGGACATGTGACATTACGAGCGTCGATATATATCGGCTGTATGCAGTAGGGCGCTCATCTTATTTCGCCCTCCCATGTCCTACTTACTGGCTAATATCTCGTCTGCGTATTGCGACTACATCAGGAATCAACTCAGTGGGGGCCAGATTGTTGATTAGAATATCATTATGTGTGGAGTTATGACATGGTCGACAGATTAGAACAGAAATATCAGCAAAATGATATTGATGCAGACATTCATCGGCGAAAACCCAAACGGCTCAGACCCGCTTGGGGCGATTGCAAGCGGGCGGGCGCTCGCGTGCACTCGCATACGCTCAATCTCAGTAGAACCATCAACCAAAAGTTCAGCCATTCCGGGCCGCAGCCATGAACTTCAACAGGACCCCTGACAATGGGAGGGGACGTTGGATCAGGAATTTTGGCACACCGCCCAAAACGTCAGGATGAAATCGGGCATTTTTGGGCTCAAACCGTCCGGATGGGATCCAGGGCTGGCCCCCTTCGGGGGCCTTTGTCCGGACGGTCGATCCAGCATCCAAATTTCTTCGATCTGTCTGGATAAACTGATCCAGCCTCCAAATAGCGCATTTTTCCGCCATAAGTAGCCATGTACGATACATCTCTGTCTGTAACAGTCATAATTCGGATGTCCCTCTCGTTGACCTCTGACCCGGACTCGATGGGAGTTCTCAAACGTGCCTGCTTCTTCCCATTGCGATGAGCCTTAACAACGACTTTGACCGCCTCAGAGACCTGCTGAACAACACGTGGCTGCTCGAATTCTTCAAAGAATGGGAGAGCCGCCTTGTCAAGTTTGGTCAAGCAGTATGTACGGGCAGAGTCAATTTTAAGGTGACTATGACGGCTGACAATTAATTTGTGATATTTCTGCACCCTAATATGTTCCCCTGAATCATCTATGCTCATCTAGGCTCGATCATCCAGCTGTTTGGTTCAAGGTCCGCTACACCACTACGTTTAAGAACCAAACGGCTGGTCAAACTGGTAGGGCATTTGGCAGGACGTGCATATATGGACCCCGTGTGAAACAACACTTAGAAAAATCGCGCTTCATGCACTCTTCTGAAGCATATGAATGTACGCCTATAGCTTGTAGTAGCCACTTTTCGAGGACATGTACAATAAGAAACATATGAGATATCCACTCTATGATCTCATGCAACCTTCGTCGTGTAGTGCGGCTCGACATTACAAGTTACACAGTGCAAATATATTCCGTCTGAGATGGTCTACGTGGGCAA
>KN050041.1:77672-113147 GCA_000743315.1 Lignosus rhinocerotis TM02 | reverse complement strand
CAAATTCTCGGCTCTGATGAGTACGAAGAGTGCGCTGAGGACATCCGAGGACATTGCGCAAACGTCCTTCCAGCTAGCAATGGCCAACGAATGCTCAGGCCGCCGCAGACCCCCCGCTCCTCGCGCAGTCAATTGGCGAGACGGCAGTATCAACGATGACGATCCGGAGATGGAGGAGGAAGACTACCTTGGCGCCTAGCTCTTGACGACTAACGTGTCTTGTTCCCCGACCCGCCTTGCATTCAGATCTTGCTGCTGTCATCTTCTGTCTGCGCCGCGAGACCCTGCCCACACCTGCACCCACGCTAGCCAGGGTCTTCTCGCGCTCGAATTGTCCTGCGGTCTTCATCTCAGACTTCAATCTCTTGGATGCATTTGCATGCTCGATTCACATGGTCACACATGTTGCTGCACCCCCTCCTCTTCTACTCGAGTCGCTGAGGCCCGCCGCTACTGTGTCTTCAGAAGGTCCTCTCTTGTTCATTCAGCTTCTTTTTGGCTGCTTGACGCAGCCATAACACGTCACACAACATTGTAATCATAGCTACGATAATAAATGTCTACATGAGCATACCAAATCTGAGTCCCCAATATCATGCCTGCTCATAACCGTCATACCAGCTGACATCACTTGCTCGTTGTTCCGCTGCCTCCTGACACCCAAAGCTCATACTGCCCGTCCAAAATGATCTGTCTCCAGCATTACCAACCGAATAAATGATCACGGTAGAGCAGTCATGACGTTATTGTCAGAATGTGCCGATCTTCCGTGGTCATCGTCACCTCACAAGCCGGTCAGTAATGACGTACCTACTCTTGAGAGCTGATCATCAATGTCGTTCCGTGGTCAGCGCTGGGGCAGAAACTGAACAGTGCTGGCCAGTGAGGCTCCTGCCCCTGACCACTACTGCTCTGCTTTGCCCTCATCCGACAACATTACGGAGCAGTCCATACGGACTCGGTACGTCTATCGTCACCTCTATATGGACGTTACGGATGGTCGCCCGATACTGATGGCGTTGAACAGCCATGATCATTAGGCCACCTATTCCGTGACGAAACAGCTGAAGGAAGTTTGTAACATATGGAGAACAGAGCAGAGAACTACAGAACAAGGGTATGTGAAGGGAACACAGAGTAAGAGCTACAGAGTACAAAGTAAAAGTCCAGAGTGTGGGTTACAGGCTGCACAGATTGTAACAGGAGGTGTCTTGTAATAGTACCTACAAACCATGTGTATGAAGGTGGAGAAGAACTGAGCTAGCCATGTCAAGACAGTGCAGCAACACAACATGTTGTGCTGGACCATGTGCAACCTTGCCATGGACATATGAGGTACAAGATGCATGGGGTCTGCCCCACCCCAATCTTACCTTTATGGTACCTTCTTAAATTGATGGGGATATTACCTGATAACTATTCTAGTTTATACTCCCTCAACTTTGCCTTGTCAAGTTGCATGACAATTGCATGTGAATAATCAATAGTCCCAACATATGTTATTATCTCTAACAACATCATACCTACCATAAAACCTGGTATGTCATTGGCAGTTGGTACGTCATCTCAGATTATTTATTTTAACTCGCCTTTGGTTCTCAGGTCAAATAGTCTATTCATATATTACGAAGCTCCTGATGTGAACTCAGACCTTCAAAATTGGTATCAATGCCTAAGTGGAAGGGGAGAGAACACGAATATTGACAACCTACAGTAGAAGAAACTGAGATCTTGGGAGCAAGCGACCTCCAAACTTCTGGTACCTTGGGCCCTCAAGATGGGTAGGAGGGAAGCTCTGTCAAGTGCCTCAGACGTTCGAATGACCGTGGTGGTGGGGTGCGGGGACTCTACTCCTACGTCTGGGAATAAAACCGGCAATCACTTACTGGCACTGTGGCAAACTTGGAACGATGGCGTATGAACATACACCAAAACAATTCAGAAACACTACTAGCCCTACTCCTAAGACATACACACCGACTACTTCATCTTGTTGAACATATCTATGGAATGCTCAAGCAGCGCGATATCTGCTTCAAGTGTTTTCCTCTGCCAGGCACATGACTGACTTCAGCATAGATCTCTATGCACAACGCAAGCTCAACGACGCACCTTCTCCTCGTTTGCCAAACGGACGTTTGCCGGGACAGTTGACTCATAATCCGCCTGCGCCTCAACTTTCTCGACTTTTGACAGATTCATCTTGGCGAGTGCAAGCTTCTTGTCGCACTTGTTGATTTCGCCGTCGATATCAACTTGGCCCTGCGGATACCACAAGGGTACATTTCAGACTGATGAACTTGGATCAATGTGTGTAGGTGCGTACCCTCACGAGGACATGTGTGAAGATGGTTGGGGTAAGTACTTCTGACCCACATCCAGCTGGAACACTGTGGATATCTCGAACAACTTCCACGGACTTGCAGTTTTTTGTGAGGGCGAGGAAAGTGGGGACCTGGGACTGGAAGAGATCTGCCTCCGAGTCCGATTCCGCGCGTATATATACTGATTATAAGCGAGGTCATTAATCGATGATGAGAGATAGCAGCTGGATAGATATGTACCATGCAGATTCTGCTGAATGTTATACGATGCTGCGAGCGCACGAGAAGACTTGACGCCAGAAAAGACCAAATCGAAGTCACGCTCTGCATCAGTGAATACGAAGGACTGATCCTATAGACTCTTGCATTAGCGCAACACAACGACACTGTGGTCATGGAACAGGCGTACGAAGGTGGGATACTTCGAGAGCATGATTGAAGGCGTAGGATCGTTAGGTCGGCGAGGCAAGCGCTGCCAGAGCTCCTCGGTGACGAAAGGCATAAACGGATGCAGCAGACGAAGACCGTAGTCCAAACAGGTGTACAGCGTCTGCTGGGCAGACTTGCGGGTCGTCTGAGATGCTGACTCATCCGACATGGGTTTCATTGCTTCCTGAAAGTACGCCGGATCATATCAGAGGAGTGAGACAATAGCACATACACTAGACTCACGATGTAGACGTCGCACAATTCATACAGCCAGAAGTTGTACGCGGCACCGGTTGCGTTCATGAAGTTGCGGTCAGACAATTGCTTGTTGATCTCTTCCGTGGCAAGGTTGAGCTTGTGCAAGACCCATCTCTCAACCAAGCTCTCGTTGCCAGTGGGCTAAGATTCGGTCATCAATACCTTTTAACTTTTTACGTGATTTACGTGAAAATGCGAAAGCAGACCTTGGGAGTGGGCTCAGGGACGAACTGGTCATCAAATTTCAGCATTGCGAACTTGGTCGCGTTGAATATTTTGTTACAGAACTTGCGGTAACCCTCCACACGCAGAATCTCCAGGTTGATATCCCGCCCTATAAAAGCACAAGCACGAAGTCAACACCGGAATCCTCGCCTTGTGACAGATAGTGCTAGAATCCTACCACCGCCAGAATAAGCGCAAAGGGCGAAACGTAACGCATCGGTACCACACTGAGGAATACCCTTGGGGAAGTCTTTCTTTTGGCCCGCTTTCGCCTTCTGTATCTCACGCTCATCTATGTTACCTTCGTACAGTTTCTGGTGTAGTGCCTCTAAGTCCAGACCCTGAATGACGTCGATCGGGTCGATGACGTTTCCAAGAGACTTGGACATCTTACGGCCGTGCGCGTCACGGATCATTGCGTGGCAATAAACCTCGGAGAATGGCATCTTGCCTGTGAGGTGGATGCCCAGGAGCACCATACGAGCAACCCAGAAGAAGAGGATGTCCCAGCCAGTCTCAAGGATCGAAGCGGGGTAAAACTGCGCGAAGTCTCTCGTCTGTGGCGCTTGTAAGCAAGTCACTGGGTTAGAGAGAGGGACACAAACATTTTCGGGCCATCCCATGATTGACCATGGCCAAAGTCCTGACGAAAACCAGGTATCCAAGACGTCCTCATCCTGCTCAAGGATGAACTTGTGATCGCCTGCCAGCTCCTTCGCCTTTGTCGTGGCTTCTTCAATGGTACGGCCGGCCACCCAGTGCTTTCCGTCGTTACGCTGTGCATGTCCTCTTAGTCTCCGCCCATGCGACTGAATATTACACGCACGTCCTGACTCTGACCCTCGATATTGACAAAGTATGCTGGACACCGGTGGCCCCACCAAAGCTGACGCGAGATACACCAATCCTGGATGCCCTCTAGCCAGCGGAACCACTCAGTCTCTGACGCTTTAGGTGTGATACTCAATTCCCCCATGCGCGTTCGCTTGAGTAAAGGTGATTATCAAGTTGATCTTGTGCACTTTCATAAACGTCAAACACTCCCACCTTGAGCGCCTCCTCTGCAAGAGGCTTGCAGTTCACCCACCACTGTGGCTTCAGGATCGGTTCGATGAAGTCCCCAGACTTGCTACAAATTGGAATCTGCATGGGGTTGTCCTTGGTTTCGACGTACAGCCCCGCATCCTGCAGTGCCTGGACAACAGCAACACGCGCGTGGAACCGTTTCATTCCCTTGAACCTCTCACCAGCGTTCTCGTTGAACGTGCCGTCATCGTTGAGGATGTTGATGAACTCAAGATTGTGTCGTATGCCAACTTCGTAATCGTTCGGGTCATGTGCGGGAGTGATCTTTACAGCACCAGTGCCGAATGACATGTCAACGACGATATCATCTGTCACGATAGGAATGCGGCGATTGACAAAGGGGTGCTTCGCGAACTTGCCGTGCAAGTGCTAGTGAAGTAAAAGTGTGATGACTAGACGGACAGTGAGGAACGCGACTACGACACACCTTGTACCGAGGATCCTCAGGGTGGACGGCGATAGCAGTATCACCTAGCATGGTCTCTGGACGAGTAGTTGCAACAATGATCTTCTCGTCTACACCAGTTTAGTGCATTGGTGCGCGTGATGATATATAGTGAACGTACCAGAGCCGTCGATGGGGTACGCAAATGAGGTGATCACACCGAACTCGAATTTTTCCTTGGAATCATAACCAGGGACGTTCAATAGTGTTCGGCCATCTAATTGCTTTTGCTCAACCTACGGCACTATGATGTAAATATTGATGTAGGCAGCACAAACTACGCCTTACCTCCAGATTGGATAATGTGGTGTTGAGCCTCACACACCAGTTCACGAGACGGTTTGCACGGTAGATTATGCCCACCTCATGTAGACGGCAAAAGGTCTCGATGACAGCTTTGGATAGACGCTACCAGAAGTCAGCACCCCGCAAGAGAGGACCACGAGTCCAAACATACTTCGTCCATGGTGAACGCAACACGGTTCCAATCATAACTTCCTCCGAGCCTTCTGAGTTGCTTGGTAATCCGGTTCTGGTAGCTGATGTGGTGTTACGAATAGGCAGAGGCGACACAAGTGTGGACGTACTCTTCTTTCCACTCCCACACTTTCTCAACAAACCTCTCGCGTCCCAAGTCATGTCGCGTCTGACCATCCTTGTACAATCGCTTCTCTACCACCGATTGGGTTGAGATGCCGGCATGGTCAAACCCTGGCACAAACAATGTTGTTTTTCCCAGCATCCGATTCCTGTGCATGTATCAGGACAGTTGCGAGAGAACGAAAAGGACTCTGAGAAAACTCGCCATCGAATCAAGCAATCTTGGATGGCGACTGTGAGTGCATGACCAATATGTAGGCTGCCAGTGACGTTGGGAGGGGGGGACGGGATGACAAATATGCCCTCTGGTTTGATCTTACCATCCTCGGTTAGCTGAGGAGAGAAGAAGCCCTGGGCATCCCACCAGTCATACCACGCAGCCTCGACAGCGATGGGATTGTACCCGCTGGCCATCGGCTGTGACAGGTCTGAATTTGCGTTCAGGTATGAGCGGCGGATGAAAGAAAATGAATGCTCACCTTTCTTCTCTCCTTTGGAAGTAGTATTCACGAATGGAGCCTCCTCCTCCTTTTCCTTCTCCTTCTTCGCTTTCTTCTCCCCAGGGAGTGCGGTAGCAGCCGCCTTTGCGGCCTTAGCGGCCTTGAGAGCGAGTCGTGCCTCGTTCTCCTTCTTCTTTGCAAGCCTTTTCTCTTGAGTAGATGTCACTATACTATGCCTAACTGATCACTACAGGTGGGGACGGACCAGCACTCTTGGTGATCGGGGTGGAAGCACCTGACTCGGCGGGGGTGCCAGGCGTAGACGTGGTCGCTGGTGTAGATGATTCAGACATGAGGTCGAGTGATGAGTGGAGGAGACGTCGAGGGGGATGGGGGAGGCGGAGAAAGATCAATCGATAGGCTGGACGATGCATCCAGCTTCACGAGCAATAAATAATTAAAGTTGAGGAATGCGAGTCATCCTTGCGATCTCCCATCCTCTCCCTTCTTATCTTATCTCCCATTCCAGTCAGTGGTCGCGTCCCAACCCTCAAGGTCTCATGCATCATGCCTAGTATGAAAGACTGAAGTTCACAATCTTTGTCACGCAAACCCTGCCTTGATGCTAATAAGCCAGAAGTTATGTTGGTATACATGGTGTTTGCGGATTAAACAGTCATGGTAATGCACACAATGTGAGCTGAAGTTTCTAGATGTTGTCCTCCGGTCCATCCTCGATCAGCTTCGCATAATCCTCGTAGCTTGCAAATGTTGGCAGCGACCGTAACTTCTTGCGCTTTTTCCCGTCCTTCTCAACGAATTTCCGCTTACCCGTCTTGTCTGGCTGAGACGATATCCCACCCCACTCCTCTTGCTGTCCTTCATCTCCCGAGCCTCCCTCTGACCCATCGTACTCGATCAAGCCCATCGGCACTTCCGCGTCCAGCGAGAGCAGATCTTCCGCGTCCGATCCCTCCACGAAAGAGAGGGTGTCATCGTCGTCCTTATCGCCTTCTGGTAGCGCATTCTCGTCTCCTTCAACGTCGTCAGCTTCCTCTTCATTTCCAGACGACAGATCGTCAAGACCGGACGGCAAATCATCACTCTCATCACTGTCTTCCATCAAGTCGTCGTCCTGGAGCCCGGAGGGCATCGTCGCCTTCATAGCCTACATGAACAGTGCCCTTGAATATATTTCCAACAATGCCTATCAGTATATGGCTGCGCACCTTCCAGATCTCTGCCTCCTCTACGTCGCTGTCCTCTTCCTCATTACTCTCCGCAGGTGCAGCTTTCTGACCTTTTGTGCTGAAGTCGAACCCACCGTCCTCGCTATCACTCTCGTACCCTGCTTCGCCCTTACCCTCATCCTCAACTGCAGCCTCCTCGCTTTCCTCGTCATCAGACTCTGCGTCTGGACCGGACTCCATACCTGACAGGTCACCCCCTTCAGAGTCAGATGCCCCGCTCTTACTCTTCCGCTTGGCAACCTTAGCAGCCTTGAGTTTGTCCTTCTCATGCTTCCGCACAAAGTATGCATGGAAGAACGCCTCATCTACGGGGATTTCCTCGACTTTGCGCTTCCAGAAACGCTCGTCATTTACGGGAACCCCGAGCTCCGACGCAACCTCGCCTTTGATGAGCGTGA
This sequence comes from Lignosus rhinocerotis TM02, assembly GCA_000743315.1. Taxonomy (NCBI): domain Eukaryota; kingdom Fungi; phylum Basidiomycota; class Agaricomycetes; order Polyporales; family Polyporaceae; genus Lignosus; species Lignosus rhinocerus. The sequence goes on along the minus strand of KN050041.1, from coordinate 105,692 downwards.
CCCCGTGTGCCATGGTAGCGCTTTCGACCGAGGGCTGCATCGCACTAGAGCCTTTCGGCTTCTGCTTCTTCGGGTTCTTGTAGACGAAACGGTCGAGAAAGTGTGAGAGCGTGTTAAGTGAGAGGTCGGGCGAGCCCGTGATGGGCGAGGAGGTGAATAGCTGACGAGCGTGTAGGGAGATGGTGGGGTGGTAGTGGTGAAGGAGGGGAAGCTGCAAATCGTTCTGAGGCCGGGACGCTGCGAACAAGACCAGAAGCGTACTCACGAGCTCGTACATGGGAGATGCGAAGGCATGTGCGTATTGTGGATCACGTTTCCGCGGATCATATACTAGGTCGTCGGATGGGAGTACTGCTTTTGCCTTGGGGCTACTCAGTAACTGCATGAGTGCAGGAGTAGTACTCAGGAGCTGGATGGCATTATGTGTCAGTATGGATATGACGGATCAACGTCGTGAAACATATACCTCTCCAAGCAGATATAATCCACCTGCGACAAACTCGATTGCTCCACCTGCGCCGGCTCCGCTAGCGAGAATCTGCACGAATCGTCTGACAAACGCTGCAGTACGCGCAGAATCTTGGTCTGCTTTGAGAGCTTTGAATACTAGATTCAGGTACAATGCTTGCTTATTCGAGGTACCGAGCCGCGGATCTGTGAGGGACGCGTACAGAGTACGGTAGAAACGGTCACGGAGGGATGTCGAGAACGTCGAGGACGATGTTGACGCCGAAGTTAACGCTTTTGATGATGAGGCAGACAGAGCGGACGAAGAAAGCGTGGTAGATATTTGGAAGATCAGTGTGAGGGCTTGGAGAGAGATATTGAAGGTTGAGGTGTGAGTGATTCGGAAGAGGGTGTCAATGTGTCTTTGGAAACTGTGGGACATAGGGTGCATAATTGCAGAACAAGATTGTTGATGACAGGCGTATTCAGATGAAACGATGGGAGTACGCACATAGTGGAGCTGTCGCTGCTCAAATGCATCTGCGCGAAGGGTAGTGCTCGGTTGACGCCAGTGAGGATTGCACCGATGAGCCGAGACGACATGTCCTCTACCTCCGAAAATCCAGCCTCGCCCTTGACTTCCTTACGCTGCGTTGTCTTGTCTTCCCTGGGCTTTGGAACAACCTTTCCTCTGCCCTTGCCCTTCTGGGGATGCTCCTCGTCGATCTCGTCGTCGTCGTCCTTCGAACCAAGTATCTCCTCAAACATTTCAAAATCCATATCGACGAGCGTGCGCGCGACTGCACGATCCGCGATTGAGGACGTCAGGACGAGCTGGTTGAGTGTTACCGATGCGTAGTACCAGGCGTGTGAATTCCAACGTGAAATCCCGCTCTCGCTGGTTGTCTCCTTGTTACTGATGTTGTGTTTTGACCTACTAGATGGGTCATCTGAGAAATGTACGTGCGTATTCTTAGAGGTATCCGTGGAAGCCCCAGGGGTAGCCTGGGCGGCGGTGGAGGCAGGAAGACGGAATACGAGTGCGCGGACCTCCCGTACAATCACACCTTTCATGGCGGGGTGCGCCTGGAGGACCTGCAGAAGGTGATATGATGCGCGCGAGCACACAGACTTTTCTGTGTCTCCCTATATAGGTGAATCCGTATTTAAGCTGTTGCGCAAAGCGTTCAGGGGCAAGGAACGGGGTAGACGTACCAGTTTGTTCACGAGGAGACGAAGGAGGTTCTGTTCCTGCTCCGGCTGCGAGCGGAGAAGGATGGCGAGGAAGGCGAGAGTCTGAGTACGGACATAGGTGAGGGGATCAAGGGAAAACGTCTCGAGGATTTGTAGGATGGAGAAGAAGAACTTCTTAAGCCAATCCTCAAAGTACCATAACAGCAAATGCGCGTCGGTCACATCTGGGTGTAGCAGGGGCTGGTCGCGGAAGTACCTGCATAGTGGTAAGTTTATGAGTGTACGCAGAAAAGTGATTGACAGAAGAGGGAGCGAATAGTACATACTTGAGCTTCCGACCAGGACCTCCGCCGCCGATCCACCAATCTACAACACACCTGACTGCCTTGAGACCCTCGTCTCTTCCGCCCTTGGCGCGTCCCCGCTGAGCCATGCTACGCAAACTTTCGAGCGCGGCGGTATTGTGGACGGGGCTGGCCTGGACGAGCAAGGTGAGAGCGCTCAAGCGGTCAGAGAGTGTACCGGTAGAGAGTATGGTCTTGAGAAAGTGTGCATCTGATGCGCTCTGGGTTGCAGTGGACGAGGAGTATCTAGCGGCATCGTCAGAGAGAAGAGACGACGCATGTTTAGTGAGAGAGGATATTTGAGATGCAGTTGGTGGCTGGAGATCTGCTTTTGGAGGGAGTACAGGCACAGATGAGTACCAGGACGGAGAAGGCGGGCAGATGTAGCCCATCTCGTCGCGAGTGCTGCCTTGATGTCAAGAAGCTTTGTTCAAGCGTAGATGAGTTAAGTGCAACTTCAAGCTTCAAGTCTGGTCCGCCAAAGACTGCACTGGCAGTGGTAAGTCCAAGTCTCACCAAAATTCCTCGATCGGGCGTTGAAGGAGGCGCGCGCTCCAACTGAACTCCTACTGTATAACTCAGTTGTTATTGTACATACATTGTGATATCGTTCCACCACCACTAAACACAGCAACGACCACACGACGAACACTCATGTCATGGCCGAAGCCGTCGTGCAGGACGATGAGTTGCACACGCTACCAGAGATCCTAGCCTCGTCCCTAAGGGAGACCCCCTCCTCCTCGTTGTCTTCCCCAGAAGCTGCACCATACATCGCCCATCTCACATCCTTGTCTCTCCCTGAACTGAAGGCAGAGCCCACAGAGCTTGCAACAAGCTCTGCACAACTGACAAACGCGCTCACCACGTTATGTTACACCTCCTATCCGACCTTTCTCTCCTTGCATACGACAACCTCCACCCTTTCGGCCTCACTTGACGCCCTCTCTTCCTCACTCATATCACTGCTCTCCACGCTCCCAACGCTTGAGTCAAGTGCGCGGACATTTTCGCAAGACTTGCGCACCCTCTTGTCCTCACGTCGGAAGGCCGCACTTGTTCTTGAGCACCACGATAAGCTACACGATGTGTTGTCCCTCCCAATGCTCCTCGAAACCTCTGTCAGGAACCACAACTATGCGGATGCTCTCCTCCTCGCCCAGCATGCCGCAAAACTTGCTACCCACTTCCCCTCAAATCCTCTCGTGCAGTCAGTCAAAGCTGACTGCGACGCGCGGGTTCATTCAATGCTCGCCCAGCTCTTGCGCGTCCTCCATGAGCAGGCAAAGCTCCCTGCGCTATTCCGCGCGGTCGGTTTTCTTCGCAAGATGGATGTTCTCTCTGAGCAAGAACTTGCGCTCGCGTTCCTCTCTGGCCGCAACGCATTCTTGTACAGCATGCTTAAAGCGATAGAAGTGGAGAAACCGATGAGCAGCGAGGGCAGTGTTGAACGGGAGCGGGAGAGCCACGCGCGGTATCTTAAACGATACGTGGATGCATGGCGGGAAGGTGTGCACGACGTCGTCACACAATACACTACCATCTTCCTCGACCGCCCACAAGACGGAAAACCCGTATCCCCCGAGCTTCATGTACTCCTCACAACATTCACTACTTTGCATGTACGCCGCCTCCTTGAGCTCCTACGCGACATTCTTCCACTGGTAGCGGACCCATCCCTCCTCACATCCCTCCTCACTCAACTGACGTATTGCGCGACTTCCTTTGCCCGTGTTGGCATGGATTTCCGAGTAGCCCTAGGACCTCTATTCGTGGCTGCCGTCCGTAATGGTGTCACCCGCGAATTTCAGCAGGCAACTGAGGCGTGGTGCCGTGCCATTGATCTAGAAGACTCGTCCCAACCACGATCACGAGCCTCATACGCGCAGAAGAAGCCCTCCCGATTCCTTTTGGCCTCCGCTGCAGCTTCTTCACCGCCCATACCTAGTGACTCACAGCTTGCTGTAATCGCAGCTGCAGGGGCAAACACGCCTCCCGCCATCCTTCTCGCATACCCTCCTCTCGCGCTTTACACAAACGCCATCCTCACTGCGCTAAACGGCCTACGGTTGCTTGCTCCTGCGAATCTTCTGTCCGATTTCCTCCTTGTGCTCGAGCGATCCGTGGCACATGGTGCGATCATGCTCCTTGTATGCGCGCGTTCCGTGGCCGAGGAGCGGACCAACGGGAGGGCAAATATAGAAGACGCGAAGCGGGAGGAAGACGTAGTTCGCGCTGCTGGTACCGTGTATATCAAAGTATTCGTTCCTTTCATTAGGAGAGCACTGGTGGAGGGCGTGTATGGCGCACAGATGAATGATAGTGGGTTTGAGGTTGGCGAGGATCTAGCGGGTGTGTTGAAGGAATGGGATGATTGGTTGGAAAACTCGAATCCCTGAGTACGAGCCATGGAACTTCAATGCGAGCATGGCTCCGAGATTGGACGTTTATGACAGCGCAAACCTCGTTATCCTTACACAGTCGTGTGCGCGGTGCAGGCCGCAAACAGCCCAAGGTTAGTGAAACATAGTACCATTACAGGAGACTCTCATAATATGACCGTCGAACTCTTTCTCCGTGCACTCGAGTTACCAAGATTAAGGAACAATCTTGAGAGCGTTGTCAAAGTCGGCGATAATATCAGCAATGTTTTCAATGCCGACGGAGACCTGGAAGACGAGGATCGCAAGCACGGTAAGCCGTCATCTCTAAATCAGAAAACGAGTCAATCGTACTCGGATGAGGTCTTGTGTCACACCCGACGCGAGCTGCTCCTCGTCCGTCAGTTGCTGGTGCGTGGTGGTGGCAGGATGAATCACTAGCGTCTTCGCGTCACCTGCACATTCAATTAGCACACCCATCTGTGCTCAAGAACCCACAGATAGCGCTCACCGACGTTAGCCAGGTTGCTTGCTAGCCGGAGGCTATCTACGACTGCACTTCCGACCTGCGCGTCGCCCTTCACGCCGAAACTCAGCATACCGCCAAATGCGTTCGGGCGGAGCAGACGGAGGCCTTCCTTGTGGAACGCGTGTGACTCAAGTCCGAGGTACGACACCCACAGGACCTTGGGGTGTTTCTCCAGCCATCTACGCATACAATCTGAACACAGTCCAGCGAAAGGACCATACATACGATGCACTCACTGTGCGAGGATTAGTGCGTTATCCGAGTGCCGCTGCGCTCGCAAACTAAGCGTCTCGAGACCTTGGAGAAGGAGGAACGCGCCGAACGGGTTGAGCGCGGACCCAAGATCGCGAAGAACCTCAACCCGGACCTTGACCGCGAACGCGACAGGACCGAATGTTTCGCAGAACTTCAATCCATGGTACCCTTCCGACGGTTCCGTAAAATCCGGGAACCTCCCTGATTTTGCCCAATTAAACTTGCCTACAATGATTCAATAAGCAGGCTGATGGAGGCAAATGTCGGGAATGCGAGCTATACCGCTGTCAACGACAATACCGCCGATGGTCGTACCGTGACCACCAATCCACTTCGTCGCACTGTGTACGACAATATCTGCTCCATGCTCGATGGGTCTGATGAGATATCCTGGATTCTCCTATGAGCACATTAGCTAGACAGTGTCCCAACCGCCTACCTCCCATGCCAAAAGTGTTGTCGACGATCAGTGGAATGCCATGATCATGGGCAACCTGTGTCCCGAGTCCATTCAGTGACATGTGAGTACAGAGGTAGGATCTATTACCTTCGCGAGTTCGGGAAGCGGGGCGACGTTATACTTCGGGTTGCCAATACTTTCAACGTAGATGGCTTTCGTCTTGTGGTCGATCGCAGCTGCAAACGCAGAAGGATCTGAGCTCTCGACGAACTTGATCTGAATGTCGAAGCGCCGCAAGAAAACTACACAGATAGCATGAGCACGAAACCTTCTGTCCACAAAGTTCTTCCCTATCACCTTTGAACTGATTGTACGTCTACAAGAGATGAGCGAGCGTTTTACAAGAATGCCTGAAGGTGCGCTTACTCCGCCATACAGATATGAGCTGAATACAAGTAAATCATGTCAGCTTCAACGTGGGCATGTACTTTGCCACTCGCTTCCCGTAACTCACGTAGATACGATGTTGTCTCCCGCCTTCGCAATAGCAGCGATTGTCATGAATTGCGCGGACTGGCCACTGGAAGCAGCGACTGCAGCCGCACCTCCTTCGAGTGCGGCAATTCGTTTCTCAAAGACATCCTAGCGACGATTTTTGTGAGCGCAGTGAGCCAAATCTCGTCCCAGTTGCCATACTAACCACTGTAGGATTGCCGATGCGAGAATAGATATTTCCGAGTGCCCTTGACGAGGGGTTGGGTTAGTTGCTAATGAGACTCGAAGGTTCTGCGGGAAAGAAAGCATACAAACCTCAGACCGAAGAGGTCCGCTCCGTGCTACAAGAGACCGGATTTCTTATGAGAACAAGGGGGGACAGATGGAAGCCAGGGAGAGTACCTGGGAGTTGTTGAAGACAAAACTAGTGCTGGCATAAATGGGCGGAGCACGGGCGTTGGTGGACGGGTCTGGCTCCTGTCCGGCGTGGAGCTGAAGTGTTTCGAACTCTGGTTCCCTACAAGTCATTCCAGCGATCGATTAAACCATTGATCTGTTTTACATGTTAGACAACGGTGTTGTCTTACTTGTAGAAGCGACTTGTAGACATTATGGCTTGAGGGGTTAGATGGAAGTGGAGAGAAGGAAAAGTCGCACTCGTGTGCACGGACGGGGACCATAAGAAAGGTAGGTGGAGAAACACTTGAGTACGACAGCATGGCGTGCTCGTATGTACAGGGAATCACGCAATCAGCCTGAACAGGTGAGCATCTCTTCGACGGACCTTAACCTAGGGCCAGTGCCACACTGGCAATGGAGGATGCGGGAAGCAGCAGGGCCAAAAGGTCAGTGTCCATCAATACCCAGCGCTATGAAGTTAGTAAACGTTAGGCTGCGCCAGATCCCATGTCGTTTGGCAAGGGAAAGAGAAGGTGCATATACTGTATGTAGCAGGGCCACCACCATGAAGTCTGAGTCGAGCAAGAAATACGCGGGTACAGCTCAGCCTGAACTTAGTTTCGAAGCATCTGAGCTCACTTTCGCTGCGATGCAGGATATAGTCGACACTGGCACTTCAGGGCCTGTAGCAAATGGCGGTGCAGATGTGCTTCAGGCTTGTGGCGTTGTCTGGGTCCTATCTCAGTACTGTGCAATGAACAGCATCCGAGATCACGCAAAGTATGACTACGTACTATACTAGGTGGCATGTTCATTGGCAAACTGTGATAGGACCGACGACACGGCTAGTGCTGGGGTGGTAATTGTCTCTCCAAACGTCCAGTCGATCCGAGTCATTGGGTGTAGGATGGGATGTCGACACAAGATATTCAAGTCCTGGCCAGAATAGCAGTAAGTTCTGAAATGGCTGACAAACACACATTATGTATGTACATAGGCATCAATCATTTATGCATAGCCAGCACTTCCCTGCCTAGTGCTTCGATCTCTCGCTGGATTACCGCGGTGACCGCACTCCTCACTCGAGCAATCTCAAGCGCTCTCTGTTGTTGAGTCTTGTCGTGTATGGCATCCGGAACCGAACCCCCCATCCAGCCATGTTCTGCAACATGGGCATTACGATCTTCTTCCAGCTCCCGTCGAGGGTCGGCTAGTCCACCTGAGGAGCCGCGCGGAGCTTCTGGTATTCGCCATTTTTGCACGAGCATGGCGAGTGTGTCTTGGATGTCCTTGTCGGGAATAGGCTTGCCAAATGTTATACTGAGTGCTGCGTCAGGTCTGGGCATGTACTTGTACGGAAATGTCCGTCCTTCTGGCATGAGTCTATCAAAACCTGGTATGAAAACACGCAAGTGAGAAACAAACGAAACGAAACTCGGCGACTGCGATGCGAGCGGGCGTACCGGTTAGCCACATAGGGATGATAATGGGGGGCTTCTGTGCCTCCATCATAATGCGACCGCTGCATGAACATCTCAGAGTCATCTTGGCAATTGACGGTAATCCAAGAATGCACGCACACTCCCCACTTGAACCTCAGTAAGCGGCCAGCACTGGGATGGCCGGTGTCGCTTGAGTACTGATTGACTTTGCCTTCACCGAAAAGATGGATCTGCACGACTCTTATATCAGTCTTCAGAGCGCCAGATGATTGGTAGGTAGTACATACCCATTCCCCACGATTGAGCTTCTCGATAGCGATATCTACAGCAGGTTGGAATATCCCTTCACCCCGAAATGTCTCTATGACCTGCCCGTAGCGGAAGAAAGCCGAGAATAGACTATCTGACAAGCGTAAGCACGACGCAGGAAATCAGCACACGCGAACTGTGTGAATGCCAGGATAGCAAGAGAGAGAACGCACGGATTGGTGAACATTATGTCGGAAGCCCCAAGTGTCCAGCGGGTCAGACGCGAGTCCAGGTAGAAGCGAGCAGGTAGGACTCCCCATACAATGGGTTCATCTAGTCTTGCCTTGTCGTCAATATATCGAAACTGCGGGCGTAGGAGCCGCGCTCACGTAGAGATATGATTAGACACTGGGGGTAGGTTATAGAAGTCATGGTTGACGCAAGTAGACTGAAGTGTACTTACTGGTCACGATGCCTCGCCCATTATTGCGCTCGTCATCGTGTAGCGCATTGAGTAGATTTTCAAGTCCTTTGACAGAGACGGAGGAGCAGTAACCGAGGTTCAGAAGTGCTTTGCTAAAGAGTCCTACAGCGCTGATTGTGACCTTGGAGAGAAGGCCCATGCGGAGGGACAGTCACGGCGCGAGGTGGGAGTGGAGGTGGACGTTGTGTAGAGCGCCTACTTATGCGACGCGACGCGACTTGACTCGCCTCGACGACCACTGAATCAACTCTCGTTCTCCTCTTGCCTCCACGTCTTGCCTGGTGCGACAAGCTCAATAGTTCCACTCAACTCTCGACAATGTCTGTCACACAAAAGGTGCCGCACTTGATGACCCTGGCTGACCTCAGCCCAGGTCAAATTCAGCGCATCCTCGCGCACTCGTACCACCTAAAGCGTACCTCCCTACCATGGCTTGCGCCTCAGGTCCGCTTGGGCAACGGCAAAGTATCGACAGCCAAGCTACGCATGCCATCCCAGTCTCTGTTTAACAAATCGATCGCTCTCCTTTTCTCAAAGAGGAGCACTCGCACCCGTCTTTCGGCCGAGACGGCTGCACTCTTGCTCGGTGGACAGACCTTATTTCTGGGCAAGGAAGACATCCAACTTGGCGTGAATGAGACGGTGCGGGATTCGGCGCGTGTAATTGGAGGCATGTGCCAGGGAATCTTTGCCCGTGTTGGTGCACATGAAGAGATTGAGGTGGGCTAACTGTTGCCAGCTCGAGTCGACTCTCACTGTTGACTATGACCTGGCAGGAAATCGCACGGTACTCCCCAGTACCAGTGCTAAACGCGCTCTCCTCTCTCTGGCATCCTACCCAAGTGCTTGCGGACATGCTCACCCTGAATGAGCATGCATATTTGTTCGACTCGACCCTCTCACCACCACACCTCGACGGGGAGCAATACACTCAGCGGCATCGGGAATTACAGTCAGTGCGATCTTTGACGGTCGCTTACGTCGGTGACTCGGCCAATGTGCTGCATGACATGCTGGTGACGTACCCGCGACTGGGCCACCAGCTGCGCGTCGCGTGCCCGGAGAACAACAAGTACCGTCCGCCCAAAGCGGTCTGGGATCGCGTTGTTGAGCTAGGATGCGACAAGGGCATCTTCTTGACCAAGGACCCTCGAGAGGCGGTCCACGGCGCGGACCTGGTTGTGACAGACACGTGGTGAGTGAGGAGAGGCTAGTGCATACGTGCAAGATATTGACTCAAACTAGGATATCAATGGGTCAAGAGGCTGAGAAAGAGCAGCGACTGAAGGATTTCCAGGGATACCAGGTAACGGAGGAGTTATGTCGGGAGGGAGGGGCGAAGCCGGACTGGAAGTTCATGCACTGCCTACCACGGAAGCAGGACGAGGTGGACGACGAGGTGGGTGGGCAACTCTGTCCCAGGTGATGGAGTGATCCGAGACATGTGGACGTGGGTGATTCTCAGGTGTTCTACGGACCGCGATCGCTGGTATTCCAAGAATCGGACAACCGGAAGTGGACGATCATGGCAATGTTCGAGTAAGTTTCTCATTGGACGGATATGAACAGGGCTGATCTGGACGGGTCGAACAGTCTATTGTTCGGGAAGTGGGATCTCATGGACCGAGAGAGGTCGGGAACGGAGTAAAAGTTCGGAGTGAGGGCCGCATGGGAGGCTTTACAAGGCTTCGAAAGAGATATCGGAGACGGAAGGGGAGAGCCGAGGCACGTTTGCGTGGACTGAAAGTATGGTAGATATCAACTTTGCGTAATCTACGGAAGAATGCTGGGACACTGCGCGTGCTGCACATCTGGCAAGTACTTGCTGGCAACGACGATCTCTATGTTGCAAGAGGATCGTCGATGACTGTTAGTGCTGGGGAGGGATATGTACTAGTGCTGTATGTGAGTCGGGGCCTGGAGAATATTCATGATATGTTGGCGGAGAGATACCATAAGCGGCCAAGGCGGGGGGGAAAGATGGAAAGTATGACGTTTGTGGATGAAGAAGACATTAATATTTTGTTGACAATCTCAGACTCGCTCCGTCCCTTGATCAACTCAACCTCGCCCTCCTCCATTCTCCCCACCGTCTCCCCCTCTTCCCTCGCTCTACCCCGCCTTGCTCTTCTCTTCTTACCATCATCTCCCTCCTACCACGAACCGCACCCTCCACGCCGCCGCCCGCAATGACAGATCCAAAGCGCGACATCCGCAATGCCCTCCTCTTCGAGTGTGCATGGGAGGTCGCAAACAAGGTTGGCGGTATCTACACCGTCATCAAGACCAAAGTTCCCGTCACCGTCTCAGAGTACGGCGACCGCTACACCCTTATCGGCCCTCTCTCCTACAAGACCGCTCCCATGGAGGTTGAGGCCCAGGAGCCAAAGGATCCCCATCTCGCAGAAACTCTCGAGACCATGCGTCAAGCTGGATGCAAAATGCTCTACGGCCGCTGGCTCATAGAAGGGGCACCTAACGTCCTCTTGTTCGATACAGGCAGCCAGCATTCCCGCCTCGACGAGTGGAAAGGCGATCTTTGGAACCTCGCAGGTATTCCCACTCCGCCCAACGACCACGAGACGAACGAGACGATTGTCTTTGGCTACATCGTAGCCTGGTTCTTCGGTGAGGTGCGTCATTCCCCCCCTCGCTACCTAGCCAATTTCCATCCCGTGATCTACCACACATCCTCTGCCATCGCCGATATGCCTGCACTCGGATCTTACGCGTGCTCTTCCTGCCTTGGCGAAGGCCTCTCTCTCGCCACTGACGCGTGCTCCCATATTCGTGTATGGCAACGGCGACTTCCCGCCTCCACGCACATCCCAACCATTGGCTCGCAGTCACCGTTCGATCACTACACCTTTGCGCCCATTGTCCACACGGGACGCCAGCGAGACACACACACGTGAACACTTCGCTTCTTCTCGCGCTCTCTCGCTCCATGGCCAAAGTTTGGACGCGTTCAGAGATGCCGACATTCTCCTCTTCCTTTCTGGTCTTCTTGTACGTCTTCATGAGGTTGACTAACACCCTCCCCCCAGTTTGTCTCACGCCAGCTTGACAAGGCCGTCATTGCCCATTTCCACGAGTGGCAAGCCGGTCTCGCCATTCCTCTGTGCCGCAAGCGACATGTGGATGTCACTACTGTCTTTACCACTCACGCGACTCTCCTCGGACGTTATCTCTGTGCTGGTTCCGTCGACTTTTACAACAACCTTCAGTACTTCGATGTCGACCATGAAGCAGGCAAACGTGGTATATACCACAGGTACTGCATTGAACGGTCTGCCGCGCACTGCGCCGATGTCTTCACTACTGTCTCGCACATCACTGCGTACGAGAGTGAGCACCTGCTTAAGCGCAAGCCGGACGGCGTCCTGCCGAACGGTTTGAATGTGGTCAAGTTCCAGGCCATGCACGAATTCCAAAATCTTCATTCAACTGCCAAGGCTAAGATCAACGACTTCGTCCGTGGGCACTTTTACGGTCATTACGACTTTGACCTCGACAACACACTCTATGTGCGTCTCCTCTCTTGCTCTTGAACATCTGAGTAGGCTCATAGCGCGCATAGATGTTCACTGCTGGCCGATACGAATATCGCAACAAGGGTGTTGATATGTTCATCGAGTCGCTGGCGCGTACGTAGCCCCTTGGACGACCTCCTCGGTCAAGCGCTTATGACGTCATCCCAGGCTTGAACTACCGTATGCAAAAGTCGGGTTCGAAAATGAGCGTCGTCGCATTCATTATCATGCCTGCAGCGACGCACTCGTACACCATAGACGCTCTCAAGGGCCAGGCTGTCACCAAACAACTGCGTGATACCGTCACTGAAATTCAGAACCGCATTGGTGCACGGCTCTTCGAACATGCGATGAGCTCGAACGGGTACGTTTCTCTCTCATCATTTTGGCTATGAGCTTAGTCGATCTTCTGGCATACGTGCAGAGAGAGTGCTACGCTTCCCACTCCAGACCAGCTCCTCTCAGATGAAGACAAGGTCTTGCTCAAGCGGCGTATCTTTGCCCTGAAGCGCAATGCCCTCCCACCTGTGACAACGCACAACATGGCCGACGACTTGAATGATCCGATCTTGAACCAGATCCGGCGCGTTCAGCTGTTCAACCATTCACATGATCGTGTAAAGGTCGTCTTCCACCCCGACTTCTTGAACAGTAACAACCCCATCCTCGGTATGGACTACGAGGAGTTTGTGCGTGGATGCCACTTGGGTGTCTTCCCCAGTTACTACGAGCCGTGGGGATACACCCCTGCTGAGTGCACAGTGGTAAGATTTTCCGGTCGACACTATACATGCATTCTTCATTGACGAACATCGTACAGATGGGTATACCCTCAGTCACGACAAACCTCTCCGGCTTCGGATGCTTCATGCAAGACTTGATTGACCGTCCGCAGGATGAAGGCTGCTACATCGTTGACCGTCGCTCACAATCAGTAGAAGACTCAGTGAACCAGCTGACGGACTATATGTTCTCATTTTGCGCAAAGACTCGTCGGCAGCGCATCAATCAGCGTAATCGTGTTGAGCGTCTCAGTCCGTTGCTCGACTGGAAGAACCTAGGCATCGAATACTCGAAGGCACGGCAGCTCGCCCTTCGGCGCGCATATCCTGATGCGTTCTACGGCGCTGGTGGAGAAGGCGAAGAAGAGGACCTCGAGTTTGGCATGGAGAGAATGACGCTACCTATAAGCGTCCCTCCCAGCCCGCGATACAAAATGTCAGGCATCGCAACCCCAGGGGATATCGGTACACTCACGGAGGAGGTTCGTTCGTTTAAGTTGGCCGCGGCGTTGATGTTCTGATTATTGACGTTTGTGTCTCATCAGATGCAGGCACTGGGCACGAGCGACTACCGCGGCTACCAGTGGCCAGCATCGCAGGAGGAGGAAGACGAAGGCTACCCGTTCCCGCTCGTAATGAAGGTGCGATCGCGCACGAACTCGGTCATGTCTGGCGCGAGCACCCCCGGCGGCGGACGCTCAAAGAGTCTGAGCGAAGGCGACTTGCGCAAGGCGGACGCAGCTCTGAGCAGCGTCACCGAGTCACAAATAAACGGAGTCAACGGCTCCCACTAATCATTTTGCGCCTGCCAAGAAGTAGCATGTGGATGCTGATTGCAATCTCTATGTCATATGTGGCGCCGATTGACGACCACATGAAAGGGATGTACAGGGGACATCTGGAGGGAGAGCTGGTGTCTAACTTAATGTTACAATTGTTCGAGTCGTCGTGCAGGACCCTTCTGTAGTGACTGATTGGAAGCCACCCATGTACATAACCGACCAAGTAGAAACCATTGTGCTCTAACCGCTTGCCTTCTCTCTGGGCATACAGTTACTTGCTATCGGGGGAGCATATGGGCAGATGATAGTGAATGCGAGCCCCTTTGTATAGTACAAGTGCACTGGGTTACCGTGACATACCATCCAAAGCTTACCTTCATGACGGGCTGAGTCTTTGACTTCCTGCACCCTAAGGAACGCGGCTCGTCCGACTGTTCTCCGCATCTGAGGACAAAGGATGGAAATCTAGTCAATGTCTCAATTGAGACAGACTCTCGGAACGTTCTCTCGACGAGCCGACACTTCGCGCGCAAGTCATGACTTGCTCCTGCTCAGAATCTGCATGAAACCAACAGTGGACACGAGTGACTTTCGATTCGCAACAACAAACATTCTCACCACGCGTCGTCCTGGTTGCTTATGCCAACCCGACGACACAACCGCGGGTGATCTTGGTGACTACCTTGAAGATCGGTCTATAACGGGGTATCATGTTAAGGAGAGACTATGTCAACCGCACATCGCTGGGATAATAAGTGATTGGTGATGATGTGCGATTCCAACCAAAGGAATGTACACCGAGAAGCGCATCCAGCGCCAGGACACACGGATAATCCACAACACCCGACGAATCGTTCTACGACGCCCTGGGGCCTTTGCTATCCTCAAACGCCTGCGTCCTCGTCGGCGTTGGTGGGAACGCAAACGAACCTCCAATGGGGCTCCACCCCTCTTCGCCCCTATCCTCCGACCGAATGAGGCTCGCGATGCTCGCCGTGTGACGGTGGTTCTTCTTCGTCGGGGATGCTCGCCCTCCAGACTTGACGAGCGGCACGGCAGAGGGTGGTACGTCGGGAACAACAGGCGAGCGGTATGTAATGTCCATCTCCGAGTCGGACTCGCGATCGGAAAGCTCCTCAAGGTCGTATGCTTCAGCATCGCGCATGATAGCGCCATTACCCCGACCGCCGCGTCCGCGTCCATGGGGTTCCTCGACATCGTAAATATCGTACTTGGACCGGTACGTCACCGCACCCAATCCGCCTGGGGGCGAGGTCGCAGCAGAGGTGCTCTTGAGCTCCTCAGGCATCATCAAGTAGAAGAACGCAACCGCAAGACAGGAGCCGCCCACAACGTCAACAAGGTAATGGTGCGTGAGGTACATCGTCGCCCAGTATAAGATTGCTGCGTAGCCGAACACCCACTTTGTAGTATGCGGGAAAAAATGGGAGATGAAGAGGGCTTCCATTGTTGCGCAGGCGGCATGGAGGGAGGGGAACGCGCCAAATACGAGGGGAGAGTTCGAGAATGCAGTGGTATATCCGCTCGAGTGGAAAAGCCGGTCAATTCGTGCGAGACCGCCGGGTGAACCACGAATCGAGTAGTCCGCGGGTGTAAGCCCGTAGATCAGTTCATACCATGGTGCAGCGCAGGGGAAGACGAGCTGGATGAGGACGCCTGTTAGATTCATGAAACCGAACGCGCGTGCCCAGTAGTGCAGGGATTCCTTTGGACGAAATAGCCAAAGAAACGCCGCTACAATGAACGGGATGACGTAGTGCCCTACACCATATGGTACCCATGCGATGATATCAAGGATGGGATGGGTGAACCGGGTGAGGATGTCAGAGACGTTCGCGCCGTACAGCACGGATTCTAGAGTCGGCAGAAGTACGACGGACGGGGTAGGACGATAATCCTTTGGAATGAACTTCGACGAGTAGAAGCTGAGGAGGTAGAGGAAGATAGGACTGGCTGGGACGAAGAACTGCGAGGTGAAAGGTACGAGGAGCGCGACTATGTAGAGTATGGGTATCAGGAGCTTGAGTGGGAACCCGGGGACCTCCATGATGTATAGCCAAAATGTGGCCAGCGCGATGTGGAAGAGATATGCAGAATCGGCGAGCGTGATGTTGTGTTGTCGAAAGCGGTTTATTGTGTCACTGGGCGAGAAAGATTTGTCCATACGCCCAACTGCCGCGACAAATGCAGCTCCCGTCCTCCGCAAGGGTTGCATGAAGGTTACTCGGGCAGACATGATAAGTGTCCTGTAAAAAACAGAAGCTTGTTAGCTCGACCGATGCGATGAGCACGACCTCTGTGAATGCGACGCGAAGTGGATAGTTTATTGGCCCATATATGGGAACGTAGTGAACGTACGGCGCGACAAGCTAGGCACGTTCATGTTGTGCGACTTGTACACCAGATTCAAACCATTCGCGTTATAGCGTTATCAAGATTCCGCACAGTCCACCATGTCATTGAACTCGATTTACCACATACCTCGACCAAGGTAACAATCCTAACAATCCAGTTTGTCTTCAGGTATGCCCGTCGAAAGTTGAAGATGCCGCGCCGGTTTCGATAGAATTATATCTGGGCGCCTTATCCGTGGCTCAATCGTTGGCCCTAAAGATCAAGCAAAGTAGGAAGAAGACGGCGAGCTAGCGGCGCGGGACGATGAGCTAGCAGAGTGATGGACGGAAGCAAGAAATGGAAGGGCGCCTCACAAGACCCGCGCGCGCGCTTTCACTGAGCTCATCACTTGCATCTTTCAGCTTTCAGCTTCAAGCTTGACCCCTACCGGCCAGGCCTTGGCCTCTAACCATCACCCTCTCCAATCCTTCCTCTCTTGAGTCGTACACTATGCAGGACGGCAGAGCACCCAGGTATGTTCCACACTGTCTAGCAGCCGGACAGATATCCTCAAGTCTTGCATAAATGCAACTTCACAGAATCAAGAATCGAGCACCGGCCGCAATCCAGGTCACGGCTGAGCAACTCCTGCGAGATGTAGGCTGGCATTTTCCTTCTACATAACTCCTCTCACATGTCTCTTTTCAGGCTCAAGAACGTCAGGAGTCGCAATTCCGTGCGCCAAAACAACGCGTTGAGGATTTCGAGGAGCTGCACGAATACCGCGGGCGGAAACGAGAGGAGTTTGAGAAGCGTATCCGGCAGACAAGGTCAAGCATGTACGTATCATCAACCCATGCTCTCGCGCTCTTCTGCTCACATACTGTTTCAGAAAAGAATGGCTTCAGTATGCAAATTGGGAGGTACGTCCTTTTCCATCTTCCCATCCGTCTCCTCCCCGTTATCAACCGCGCTCCTTCAGGCTAGCCAAGGCGAATACGATCGCGCCCGTTCCGTCTTCGAGCGTGCCCTCGATGTCGACCCCCGCAGCGTTCAACTATGGCTCTCGTATACAGAAGTAGAACTCAAAGGTCGTAACGTCCAACACGCCCGGAATCTCTTCGACCGCGCCGTCACCCTCCTCCCCCGCGTCGATCAGCTATGGTACAAATATGTCTATCTCGAAGAGCTACTCCAGAACGTCCCGGGCGCACGTCAGGTGTTTGAACGGTGGATGAAATGGGAACCCGACGACAAGGCGTGGCAAGCATACATCAAGCTCGAGCAGCGCTACCAGGAGCTGGACCGGGCGAGTGCAATTTACGAGAGGTGGGTTGCTGTTCGACCAGAGCCCCGGGTATGGGTCAAATGGGGCAAGTTTGAGGAGGAGAGGGGAAGACTGGACAAGGCCAGGGAGGTATTCCAGACGGCATTGGAGTTCTTTGGCGACGACGAGGAGCAGATCGAGAAGGCACAGGCCGTCTTCAACGCGTTCGCCAAGATGGAGACACGTCTCAAGGAGTACGAGCGTGCGCGAGTGATTTACAAGGTACGAAGTCATGTAGTCCGTAGCATCTCATGTGGACTCAATGTGATTTTGCTCAACAGTTCGCTCTCTCCCGTCTTCCCCGGTCAAAGTCCGCGGCTTTGTATGCGGCGTATACCAAGTTTGAGAAGCAGCATGGTACGAGAACAACACTCGAATCTACCGTGCTTGGGAAGCGCAGGATCCAGTATGAGGAGGAACTACAACATGACGGACGAAACTACGATGTGTGGTTTGACTACGCGCGACTAGAGGAGGGCGCGCTACGTGACTTGCGCGAAGAAGGCGCGACGTCAGAAGAGGAGGAACGAGCAGCGAACCGGGTGAGGGAAGTATACGAGAGAGCGGTAGCACAGGTCCCACCAGGAGGCGAGAAACGACATTGGAGGCGGTACATTTTCCTGTGGCTATTCTACGCACTATTTGAGGAGACGGAGTCAAAGGTGAGTGGAGTAATGATTGCACTAGTTTCTACGCACTATTTGAGGAGACAGAGTCAAAGGTGAGTTGGAGTAATGATTGCACTAGTACGCGATGTGTCTTACACGTCTTCGATAGGACCATGAGCGCGCACGGCAAATTTATGAAACAGCTATTCGCGTTGTACCCCACAAGCAGTTCACCTTCGCCAAGTTGTGGATCATGTTTGCGCGTTTCGAGGTTCGGCAGTTACAGCTGACTGCTGCTCGCAAGATCCTAGGGACAGCAATTGGTATGTGTCCAAAGGAGGCGCTCTTCAAGGGTTACATTCAACTCGAGTTCGACGTACGTCTTCAGCGCTCTAGATATATACTCCTGGTCGGGTGCTAATGATCAGGTCTAGCTCCGCGAATTCGATCGTGTACGAACATTATATGAGAAGTACATTGAGGTAGGTTTTTCAGTGCTCATGCTCTGGATCATCAATTGCTCACGCTGCCGTAGTTCGACCCTACCAACTCCGCCGCTTGGATCAAGTATGCTGAGCTAGAGACACAACTCGAAGACCTTGCTCGCGTTCGCGCCATCTACGAGCTTGGTGTTACTCAGACAGCGCTCTCCATGCCCGAGCTCCTATGGAAGGCGTACATCGACTTTGAGACAGAGGAGGGTGGAAGGGAAAAGGCCCGTGCATTGTACGAGCGACTCGTGCAACTTAGTGGCCACGTCAAGGTTTGGATCTCGTATGCGACGTTTGAAGCTGAGCCCATTCCCGTCCCGAGAGCGATGCGCGAGGAAGCGGAAGATGATGAAGACGAAGAGGTCCAGATGGTGGAGGGCGATCCTGTCCGCGCGCGACAGGTGTTTGAGCGTGGCTACAAGGATCTGAAGAGCAAGGGTCTGAAGCATGAGGTATATGTTCGCGAACCTCTATTTGGGTATTGTCGCTGATATATATGTAGCGCGTCGTCCTGCTCGAGATTTGGAAAGCCTTTGAGGAAAAGTACGGTGCTGCAGAGGATGTGGTCAAGGTCCAAGGTATGATGCCCATCACCAGCAAGCGACGGATCGTGGACAAAGAGACTGGCCAGACTGTCGAGGGTATGTCTTTGTATTCTGCCACCGATCTCCATATCGCTCATCGGAGTTGCGACCCACAGATTGGGACATCGTCTTTGCGGACGATGAGCGCGAATCCAATCCGACATCATTCAAATTCCTCCAAATGGCACATGCATGGAAGGCGACACAAGGGAAGACGGGTAGTGGAACCGGAAACGCGCTGTCAGGATTTGTTGCTGCTGCATCCTCGAGTTCGAATACGGACGCAGGACGAGGCGCAAGAGATGATACGCGCGAGGAAAGAGGGGATGATGCCGGCAGTGATGTTGCTAGTTCTAATGGCGATGATTAGGGGTAGTGGGTAAGATCTTGTACTTGCTTGTGAGGATTAGTCGCAATGACAGTCCTCCACTATTTGAACACTACATCGTGATGTATGTACTAAGGATGTAGTAAGTACTACTGCGTAGACAGGAACTTCGCGTGACTTGCAACTCACCCTTCTGCGACATCATGTCACAAATGTGACACAAGCTTGCTGTGACGATGAACGTTCTCTCGCCTCCAGGCTCTTGACATTCGCCTGATATTTGCCACGATGGCCTCCGTGTTCAGGCAGACATACCGCTACCTCGTATGCACTTCTTTACGCTTTCTGTGTCGCGCGTATAGCACATTAACAGATATAAATCGAACAGCAACGACAAGCACACGAACAGCCCGTCATCTTCTACTCAGTCGTCTTAGGCTTCATTGGCCCTGCTATGGTCATCACGGTTCCACCCGTGCGCAAGTCGCTGGGATGGAGACCTTCAGAGCCCATCCCTACCTCGTATCCTGGTAAGTCACCGTAGTCTTGCCTGCCGTTGAACTTGTGCGGTTAGGGTCGCATCCTCGAAAGCGTGGATATCTGAGGCTAATAGTGTGTTGCGGTCCTCCAGTTCCCAACCGGCCTAGGAGACCAGTGCAGGGATATGATGATGAGTGAAGGGTTACCAAACAGTGTCTGCAACACACACAGTACCTTTTGGTAGAGGTGTGTGTGTCTGGCAATGCGTTCTTCGCTTTGGAGTCTCCCGGTACTTCCAGTGTGTACCCTGCGGCAATAGACCTATCCTCTCCTGATTCTACATGAGGCAACCACCCCGTCTTGCCCACCCTGTGGCAGCGCAAACACCTTGCGGCAATCATGACATGTCAGGTTCGACGATGCGAACGACATGCAGGATGCTGTCGTCCTCAAAGATCTACAAATATACGGCTCGCGAGTGGTTCCCAGGTATGTCAGGTCAAGGCAAGCTCCCCACCGCACAGAAGTCGGGTATTCAACTACACGGTCGTCCGCGGATAGCAGTCTGTTCATCACCTTGCCCCATCAACTACTAAGGAAATATCATGACAGTGACAAAGGCGGGGGTGCGTTCTCTTCTCAGGACAATTCACCCGGGACATTCCCTCTCATCATGTGCACTGAGTTGGATTATTCGTGTATCAATCAATACTCAACGCCTGACGACGGGTGGGTTCAATAAGAATAGTATGTGCTTGCATTGTGCATAGTACGTGCTAGTCAATCAGGTATTTGCGCTTGAAGAACGCGCGGAGGTGGAAGATCTGCCAGATACCCAAACTGACAAGAGACGCGAACATGAACCACGCGAAGTTTTGCACGCGGGTCTGTGTGGACACTGCGGGAGACATGTGAGTAGAGCGGATGAGACGAGGATGGAGGCCGAACATACTGTTTGTCAACTGGAAGCGCTCTTCACGAGTCTTGAGATATTCCATCTCGTCAACGATCTCCTTGACGATACCCTCCAACTTCCGCATCTCCGTCTCGAGGCCTGAGAGAGACTCCTGGTTCGCGATCGCGCTGGTGTGCTGGATGTCAGAAATGCAGAGGAAGGGGGGGTTTGAGTTGAGTACGGGACGTACTTGTAGTCCACAGCATCCGCTCCAATGTCGACGTCGAGATCAACTACCCGTGAGCGTGGCTTGCCATCGTTGTTGCCTCGAACAGTAGTCAGTCCTACGCCTGCGTCCCGCGAAGGCCAGTCTGCAAACTACACACTCACCAGCCTCGAGGTAGTTGCGGAAGCAGACACCAATGTCCTCCTCCGCATGGGCGGTGATCGCAAACCGTTTCTCGCCGTTGATGTCCTTCTTGCTCAAGTACACGTTTTTGTGCTCGCTCGAGTCAATCACTTCGATGTCCAGTCGTTGGCCTTCGCCGGGACCGACGTTGGCGGTTATGATGACGAGAGCACCGGGGTGGGCTGCATTCCAGATGCACTTGGCTGGCGGATAGCGGCTCGCAGGGATACTGAACTTGATCGCGCACGCAGGTTGAGAGAAAGAGAGGAGGAAGGCGACGAAGAGTATAGGCAATGCCCTGAGGCTAAGGTGAGATGTAGAGACCATTAGGAAGACTTATGAGCGTGTAATAGTGCGAGAGGCGAGCTGTTCGATAGAAGTCGTAAGTTTATCGTGACCGTCGACGTCAAGAGCTGAGAGACGAGTCGTGAGCAAGCGACGGTGAGTGTATGATGGGGTTGAAGGTTAGCCTAGCAAGTCTCATGGCACTCAATGCATGAGAACGCTCCTTACCAGCGCCTAAGCGCTCATATGTTGCTGGGGCCGGTCTACAGTGGTTGTTGTTACTATCGCACACTGCCCTTGATGTGGACCTTACACGTAGTCGTGTACAATGATATGATTGTCACAACACTGGTCAATCCAGGAATTAGTAGTATATGACATGGACTGGTATATAATTTTGCATCTAAACCAACCAACTCGACCCGCCCGCGCAACACAACATACTCTCATCTATATACCCTCCAAGATGAGATCCGCACACCTCTCCGCCACGGCCACAGTCGGAGCCTGGGTATGCGTCCTCGGAACCCATGGGAAGACCGACGAATCCGCAACCCTCAGCCGCCCAACCCCGTACACCCTCAACCGTTCGTCCACGACCGCGCCGCCCTCCCACCACCCCCCGTCATCCAACCTGCCCATCCTGCAGGTCGACGTATAATGGTACGTCGACCTGTTACTCCTCCTGATCCAATCGTCCAGGTCCTCGTCGCGCTCGCTCTTCGGCACAGTCGCGTCCTTGAGACCGTATCCGTTCTTCCGCATCCTGTCGCGAAGGCGCAGCGTGAGCTTCAGCGCTGCGCGGAGCGGGGCGAGGTCCGACGGGTCAGAGAGGTACCCGCCATCGATAACGAGCGGGGCGCGCGGGTCTGGAGCAGAAAGCCGGACGGAACCGCGAGAGCGGGGTGCGAGGAGGACGTTGAGGAAGCTGTATGTGCCTTCCGCACAAGGAGCCGCGAGCCCTGTGCCAATGAGATCTGCGCTATCGTACGCCATCTGCAGGACAGCAACAGTGTAGTCAGCAAATGGATCCCTTCAACCGACATCTCATGCCGTCCACCCACCGGCATGATCTCGATGTCGGGGAGCTGTTCGTCGAACGCCTTTTCCGTCTTGGTCGGGACACCCGTTTCGTCGAGAAGTTTCGAGTGCGTGAAGACGGCCAGTTGAAGCACCGGCACGAGGAGGAGGCCGGTTCCCCAGATGAGATAGCGAATGAGCTCGAGGAAGAACACCCAAGGGCGCATTTGTAGCGAGAGCAGCGAGTCCCGCATGCTGATGTTGAACCCGACGGAGACACCGAAATGGTCTTGCTATCGGGGGAAAAAAAGTGACTTCCGAGCCATGTTCCACACTCGTTGCGGGGGTTAGACATACCAGATTGGACCCAACAGCAGGCAAGTCCTTGACAACGGTGATACCGTGCTCTTTGAGATGTTCACCTGGTCCAATACCACTGCCACAACACCCGTCAGCAAATCACCCCACATCCTCGAGCAATCGAACACGAGCTGATGCGCACCTCAACATCAAGATCTGCGGGGACCCAAAAGGACCAGCGGAAAGGATGACTTCCTTCTTGACCCTAACGCTCCTCGTCCTCTTGGCCCCATGATCATGCTCGGCTGTCGGGCCTAGCACGACACCCGTGACAGCCAACTCCCCGCTCTGCGTCCTCTCCGTCTCGAGTCTCTCCACAGTCGAGTTCGTGCACACATGCAGGTGGCCGCGGCGAGCAAGCGCGACGTCCTTGGGGAGGAACGCGTGGTAAGCCGAGTGTCGATGCGCGTTTTCGTCAATGGTGTAGTGCAGGCGGGCGCATCCAAACGGTGGGTGCGTGGGGGAGTTTACGTCGGGGATGTACGGTAGGCCGAGCGACTTGGCTGCCTCGACGGATCTGTCAAGGATGGAAGACCTTTAGTGCAAAGTGCACAGCCATGGCAAAAGTCAATACTTACTCTCCGAAGCCTTAGGATGGAAGACCTTTAGTGCACAGTGCATAGCCATGGCAAAAGTCAATACCTACTCTCCGAAGCCTCAGCCTTTGAAGTAAAAGTCTGCATGAGTCCTGTTCTGCCACAGACCTGTCACTCCATTGTGAGAACGCGCTTCTTGGGGGAGCACCAAGCGAGGCGAAGCAGAAACCGACCTTGACGGCTATGCACCCCAACAACCTCCACATCCGCCTTCTCGCTCCTCAAAAAGCACCCTCGGACACTCTCCCAGTCCCAGCCCTGCACACCCCACGCGTCATACTCGGCAGGCAGACCCCTCGTGTAGAGCATCTGGTTGATCCTGCTCGTCCCGCCCAGCACGGCGCCGGTATACGCCTCTACGACCCTCGTGCCGCGCAGCCCGTCCTTGCCTATGAGCTCCTTCTGGGGCACCATGACGCGCTTGATGGTGCGGGTGCCGTCCGACGCGAAGTCGGACGAGAAGAGCGGCACGCGTGAGGCCCATGTGTCCGCGACGGGCCCGCGTTCTACGAGGAGGACGCGGTGGGCGGGGGACGCCGAGAGTCGGTTGGCGAGGGCGCAGCCTGCGGTGCCTCCGCCTGTTGAGAGTGCGTTTGCGCGCCGTTGTCAACGCCCGGCGTGGTTGTTACAGGAGTGTCACGACGGTGAGCGAAGGTTGGGGTGAGCAGAATTGAGAGACGATGGAACGCACCGACAACGATGTAGTCGTATTCATCCTGAACTTGCTCGATAGCGAGCTCCGGGTAAGATGGCGAGAAGGGCCACATGAGGTATAACGGCCGAATGTAATGGGGCGCAGTCCAGGTAGTGGGCAGGCCGAGATGGGAGAGATTGAAGACCAGAGCAGTGACCAGTCGCCAAGGAATCTCCGAATGAGATGTCAATGCATGCTCTTAATATACTGCCCTTGCTGCGAGACGATCATGGTGCTCGCCTATCACCAGGTACGTACCACCGGTTGCAAAGCATCCCTGTTCTCCTCGGAATTGACAACCTCGAGGTACTTGTGGTTCCTACTCTCCCTCTCTCCAAACACTATGTAGTACTCTTGCAGTTCACGCACACCTCCGTCTACAAGCTAGCGCGATTCATTCATACTAAGGGGCCAAGATTCTCCCGGCCCGCAGACCACTGAAGTCCTTTCCCGGACCCCCTCCCGCCTCATAACAAGAAAGCCATCATACGTGTACATTCCGCGAGTATCAAGTCTTTCATGTATCTCCTTCCGACAGTCGCGCGACTCATCAGAGCCATGGTAGAATCTTGTCGGCCGCGGTGACGGTGACCTCGCCCGGGACAGACTCGACGGCGATGTACGTGATAGTATCGCCCTCCGTGACGGCAACGTACCGCTACAGCAAACCACAATGTTCAGCACCCGTGGTTGTGTGAAAGTCCAAGGCATGCCAGCAGCGACTGACCTTGGAACGCGGCGCGCCGAATAGCCCAGAGGCATCGAACAGCATCCCAAGCGCACCGGTAAACGCACCCTGGTCGTCCGCGACGAAGTGGATCGCTACGCCATTCGTCGACATGGAAGAAAGTGACTTATAGGTCCGGCAAGCGTTTGCGACTCACGCGTCCCTTCCGGTGCGAGTTGTTCCTTCCACGCCTTGGTCACGAACGCGTCGTTCACGGCGACAATGTAGATGTTGTCGACGCCCTTCTGCTTGAACTGCTGGTACGCCTTGATGTACCCAGGCACCTGTTGCGAACAGGTCCCTGTGAACGCGCCGGGGACGCCAACCTATGGGATCTCCCAGTGGTCAGTTTCGCTCTGGTCGTGGGTTCAAGAGGAACGAGTAAGAGGGACACATACAAAGACATTCTTGCCCTTGATGCCTTCAAACGTGAAGGTCTTCTCCGGGCTGTCCTCCTTGACTGGGACCTTGACGGGGATCGTCGAGCCGACTTTTGCCTCGGCGGCACTGAGGAGGGAGGTAGCGAGCGAATGAGCGGTCTTGGTAGCACCAGAGAGGAGAGAGGCCATTCTGTTGAGATCGGGGTGAGTGAGTAGGTGTTGCAGGTAGGTGCAGAGAGGTGGAAGGGGAAGGAGGTGAATTCGAGGGGTTTATATGCTCAAGGGAGATGGAGACTGACGTCATCCAATGCACCTCCATCAGCCCCAATCCAGTCAGTAAGTTCACTGCAGAGTACGCCGGGGGTGAAACATCAACACTTTCATGTAGTGGCCCACTGGGTTCAGCACACCCCAGATGGCACGCGCGGATGGCGATTGCGATTGATCTATATTCTGCATTATACTCGAAACCATATCCAAAAACTCTACGCACCCATACATCCAGCCAAACATATGATGTCTATCACGACTCTAGTCCCCCTTCTTGCCAGGCCCAGTCTCGTCTTGACCGCCCTCGTCCTCCTTTCCCCAAAAGTTCTCCCTGACCCTGCCCCAGGCGACGACGAGGAGCTTGCGTGGCTCGTCGCTGCACGCTTTCTCCCACACACGTCCCCACAGCTCCCTCTGCGCCCCCGACCGGACGCTCTCCTGGACGAGGTCCAGGACGTTCGCTGTGGGTGCGAGTGCGGGTCGGAGTTGAGTTTGGAGGGAGGTGAAGAGGGCGGGGAACGAGGTTGGGAGCAGTGGGAGCGGCAGGAGGATAGAGTATGATCTATGTATGGATAGAAACGTTAGGGACGTTGTGTGAGGAGCGTGCAAAGATATGGATGATGTGTGGCGATGTGGATACAGCACTTTGGACAAAGCGTGATCTCGCGCCACAGTTGACAACAAGGAAGAGTATGTAGAGCACAGGTGGTCTGGGACACAGCGAGGATAGAAGGATGATGAGACTCACGAGACATCCGGGAAGGGCGGTAGATTGCCCAAGTCCTCGAATGGATGGACGTCCATCTGAGGCTGGCCGTCTGGCTGGGGTTGAGTGCTCTGTGGATCGTCAAAGGGCGGCGCGCCCCTTGCCCACTCGTCGTTGCGTCTGTCCTTTAGTCGCTGCCACTCTGTCTGACCTTGGAGATCTCTGCGCATGAGGTCTAGCTTCTCTTGGGCAGCCCAGCGACTGGTGGACCACCAGAGGTACCACCCCTCGCGCCAATATCTGGGCTCTCTCTGGTGGATGGCGGGGTGGTGAGGGAGTTGGTGTGGATGGATGTCATCCGGATGATGGCCGTCCTCTGGGTGGGAGGGGCTGAAGCGGTCTGCAAGGAGCATGGCAAGCCAGCCGCTGTACCGCTGACCTTCGGGGGGCAGAGGGTGGTCCACGGGCACGGTGTGGACCTCGTCTTTGATGTCGACCACAGGGTTCTTTCCAGATGCATGTTTTATGGAATGAGAGCGATGATGTGCAAGGACACGGGTGACCTCGTGGGTGAAGACGCGACGGAAACAGATGGAGCGGCACCAGGGATCGTTGGCTTGAATGCGGCCTGAGATGGACTGGGAGCAGTAGGTGAAACAGCGTTCGTCTACTTGTGGGGAGTAAGGACCTGGAGGGGGAGGGTGGGTATGAGGGAGTAAGGAAGCTTGGCAGGAGAGGGGGGGAGAGGAGGTGACGAACCTTTGGGAGGACGGACGATCTTGAGGGATGGAAGGCGGTCCCACCAGAGGTCTGAGGGAGGGGGAGGCTGATGTGAGTGATAGGATGAAGAGGAGGGGGGAGGTGCTGCCATGGATGCAAGTTGAGAGTGCAAGTGCAGGTCTGCACTGGAGTGTACGTAAGTAGACGCTGTGACTAGGCGCCTGGGGATAAAGGGAGAAA
Source organism: Lignosus rhinocerotis TM02 (assembly GCA_000743315.1). Lineage (NCBI taxonomy): Eukaryota > Fungi > Basidiomycota > Agaricomycetes > Polyporales > Polyporaceae > Lignosus > Lignosus rhinocerus. The sequence continues at coordinate 78,501 of KN050041.1, read as the reverse complement.
ATTGCGGCGAGGGCTGTTGACCACTGCGTCGAGGACTGCGGTGAGGAAGAACCGCTTTCGCAGCTCACGCACAGAGAACGGCTCTCGAGCTACTCTCCTCCTCAGCTGTGGGGAAAGTCCCCGGAGATGCAGAACTCTCTCTCCTCGTCATCCGACGGAAAGCCCCGCCTCCAATCCCAGCGGCCCAGACGACGGACGGTCAGCGCGGTCTCTCTGCCTGCTTGCTCTTGCCCTTCTGGCCAGACTGCAGCTCGTCCGTGCCAGTTCTGCCGCCGACCGCGTCCCCTGCGAGCAGCGCGAAGACACGAGCGCTCTCGCCTCGTCCCGGGGCACGCCCTCGCGCGATCCGTTGCTCATACACACAGTCATGCGGTTGTGGCACTCCCCTCGGAGACCCCCACAAACACAATGGGGCTTACTCTCCTCCACCGCAGTCCGACCTATTTTTTCCTCTCTGAACGCTCGTCCGTTCCCTCCTCCTCCTCCCACCCAAGCCTCGTACGTCCTATCTCATCACTCTCTCTTCTTCTTATGATGCCTTCTTTTCGAATTTCTTCAGGGAGGTATACCTCTCCCTTCAGGGCGGGGGCCAGGCTCCTCCCCACCGTCATTCGAGTTATGGGGCGATATCCTAGAGGAGGGAGTTAAGTTGTATCACGAGTATCACACGAAATTAAGCGCCTTGAATTTGTTCGTCACGTGCATAGAGAGTGTTGTCCCCATAACTCTCATAGACGGCTGGCACCAAACACACGTAAATACACGGAGTCGGGCCCGGAGACGCTCATAACCTCCTCCGTATGATTGGTAACAACTTCATCGGCTAGTA
>KN050041.1:0-77638 GCA_000743315.1 Lignosus rhinocerotis TM02 | reverse complement strand
CCATATCTCCCCTCGCATGTTGAGTCAATGACACCCCTGACATCTCGGAGATCAAGCAGAAGACCTTTGAGAAGTTCGGACGCCACCCATGTCTATGGCAGTGCCAGGTCGCTGCAGCGATACTGTGAGGAGACCGGGATATAATTTGTATCTCTCGGACTGGCTCAGGGAAAACTCTGACCTTTTGGATGCCCTTGCTCTTCCGCCCGGATGGCATCCAGGTAGTAATGACCCCGCTGAACATTCTTGGAACCCAGAATAGGAAGCACCTCAACAGCCTTGGAATTGAAGTGGTGACAATATCTGGTGACACAGCAACGTTCCAGAATTTCCAGGTACGTACTCGCTGCGTGTTAGTACGTACGTGATGAATGTTTCACCATCTTCATCAGGCGGCAGCTACAATGAAGCATGGCATCATTGTTCTAAATCCGGAAGTTGCGTTCCGAAACAAACTATCCACCCAGTACCTGTGGAGAAATCCCAGCTTCACGTCCAGGATCATCAGTGTTACATGGGATGAGGTACATTGCGTTGCGGCTTGGGGCTCATTCAGGCCTGACCTAGCAGAGGCTGGCCGCTTACGGAGCCTTCTCCCCTCAAATACCCCCTACCTCATGCCATCCGCTACGCTTCCACCATCCATGCAGAATAAGGTCGTTGAGATTCTACAAGCCCGTATAGGCCATACACAGCTCATTCACCGCTCGAATGATCACCCAAACGTGTTTCTCACTGTTCGAAAGATCCGCTACTCGATCTCTAGCTTCAAAGATCTTGAGTTCTTGATTCCTGATGACTGGACACCTGAAACCCACCGCCGCTTTATTGTATTCTTCGACAGCATAAGTGAATCGGTACTCGCAGCAGAGACTCTCCGCAAGAGACTCCCTCTCGAGCACCGTGAGCGTGTCGTCTGGTTCAATTCAGACAACACAGCAAACTTCCGTGATCAAGCCACTGCTGACTTCTGCGAGCACAATCTTTATGGACTATATTGCACAGACTCATTTGGCATGGTATGTAATATATATCGAGTGGAGGGGAGTACTCATCCTTGAATAGGGAGTCGATATACCTGATATTCAGATCGTCATTCAATGGAAGGTGACATGCAACCTCAACACGCTTTGGCAGCGGTTCGGGCGCGCAGCGAGAGGGCCGAATACCAATGCGCTAGCCGTTCTATTCACAGAGCCGAAGTACTTTGACATGGAGATTGCGGCAGCAAAGGAGCGGGCAGAAAAGCATAAGGAGACAGCTGGACAGAAGGCAAGGCAGAAGGAGCTCAGTAAGCGGAAGCGTAGTCACACACAGACAGAGCCTGAGGGGAGCCGTACAAAGAGGACACGGACAAGTCGCCAGGCAGTGGGTGAGGGACCAACAGTACAGGGTACGCCGGCAGCAGATAGCCAGGACAATCAGGGCTCAGCAGTTATGTGCGAAGTTATTTGGCCGTTGGACTGAATTGCTCTGACAGTGACTAGCCCCAGTATCCAGCCCTCAGATGTAACAGAGTATGAGGCTCTGCGGGTGAAGTACATGCAATCACGGAGTCAAGCAGAGACAGTACTACAGCAGTGTGGTGGTAAGCGGAGGAAGCTGGCCGTTGGTGCACAGTCTCATGTGGCACCGGAGCTTGACAATCTGATTAATGCGGCAACACGGCCATTCAACTGCTACCGGAAACCAATTACTGCTTATTATGAAAATGACACACTACGTGAGTAACGGCTTGTTAACCTCCCAGGATTGGCCGCTCACATTACATAATAGCATCCGACAACTGCCATCCTGAGGGCTGTTCCCGGTGTGTCATAGAAGTGTCGCCTGTTTGTTGCTCCCTGTGTTCCCCCAACCATCCATTGTTCAAGCTTCTACCCTCTGACTCTGCTGCACCGAAGGAACGTGCTACCCGTATCTCTAGGATCCCAACAAACCAGCCGATGACAACTCTCGACCTTCAACTTCATGCCGACCTACATGTTTTCCGGCGCCAGAAAACGCTCAGCACGTATGGGCGGCGACATCTCAACAATATGGGGCCAAGTGCTATCATGACCAACGACGTGCTCAAGCGCATCGTTGACTGTGCTAGGGTGCATAAACTGGAGTCTGTGGAGGCGTTGTACCGGGAGACAAAGTGGAGCTGGGCACAGGAGCTGGGCGATGAGGCTCTGAAGATCGTCTACAGGTATGTCGCTGACAGAACCCATTCTCACTGATGCTCATTATTCCACAGCCATTATCCAGAGCCAGCTCAAGTTGCGACTCCAGGTGAGAGCAATACAGGTCTACCGGGTGCACCTACGTCTGCTAGACGTGTTGCTGGACCACGCAAGTGTCGTGCATGCGGGGATACCGGACACATCAGTACGTATCCCAGCTTTATTACCATGTCTCTCCTCACCGTTACGGTAGGATCCAATCCTAACTGCCCATACTACTCCCTCTGGCTTGCCGAGAAGGAGAACTGCACACTGCAGCGCGACACATCCACTGCAGTTGTCAGCCCACAGCCGCTTGCTACGGACACACTGCCATCCGCGCTGTGCGGCACATCCGCTGCAGTTATTAGCTCACAGCTGCCTGCTACCAACACACTGCCGTCCGCAACAGATTATGAGCAGTTCTGGGACACATTTTTTGCACCTTCAGTTCGACGTCAAGCACTGCCGGATGGAACAACCGGTGCGTTCTGATGTATTCACCCCTAGAGACCGTCGACGCCTAAATCATCTACTGCCAGCTCCATCTCTGCCAGGTCTTCCAACCCCCCTCCCTCACCGTCTTCAACCACAGCCTCAGCTTCTTCATCACCCCCTTCTGTTGCACCCTGCTTCTTCTTCTCACCGTCCTTCTCGATGATCTCTGTACCTCGATCGATCGCGTCTGGGATGGCGTACTGTGATACTCGCTTTGCCTTGTATTCGTTAGGGGACTCTCGTCCCTCTAGTAGATTGTTTAACACTGCCTGGAAGGTTGCTCGCATATCCTTTTTGGCGTGAGCAGTGCTAAGTCCAGGGAGTGCAAGATTCCACTCCAGATTTGCGTGACTGCTCCGGTAGAGAAGGACAAGTACTGATTCAGTGAGGATACGGTCCTTTGTGTAGTTTGAACCATCACCACCGTAGATCACCTTGATGAGCAGGTTCAGTAGCTCTACTACCCAGTCAGCACCTCTAAAGCTATGTGGTTTCCCGGACGGATTCACAAGGAGATTGTACCGCACCGCCCGTCTATGATGATATGAGTGATAAGGTCACTTCTTATCAAACATACTTACCGAAGACGCTCTGGATAAATGAAGTATAGGGCATGCATAAATCTCAGTGTTTGCGTTCCATACTTGTGCTTCCCTGCTGCACGGAAGAGTGGTATCCACGCTACTAAAACTGTCTCGAGACGTCCGATGTCACCTGCATTCATAGCATAGCAGAGTTCCTCATAGAGGAGCAGGTAGTGATGGGTGCGCATCGTGTTCTCGAAGACTATGTCGCGTTCTGCCTGTTGCCTCAGGCCAAATGCATGGAGATCAACCCACCCGCCCTCTACATAGTTGCCAGCCAGACTGTCCGCAAGCTCTTGCGCGTCCAAGAGAGAGGGCTCAGAAGCTGCCCACTCTGCTAGACTGTTCTTTCCTGTACGTTTCCACACCTCAACGCGCCAAGCGTCCAGACAGAGTACTGCGCCCACATGCTGGATGAGCTCATGCTGCTCCCGGAACTTCGCGTTGGAGACAAGTCGCGAGCTGTCATGCGGCTGAAGACGACCCGCAATCTTGATGAAACTCGACTCATCACTTCGCGCATCCTTTGGAGCGACAAGGAGATGCCAGATTGTATCCGCAGCGGCCATCTTCAAGTGGAACATCCCAATTGCAAAGACAACCGAGTCAAGATGGTCATATGGTGTTTTCTCAACTGACCGACGATGGCGGGCTGACAAAACCCGTTTGTAAGTGCCTAGGTCACCGTGGATTATTGTGACGATGTCGGCAATGTCCACTAGTGGCTGTCCGGTCTTCGTTTGCTGCGGATTGCCGATGCCACCTTGTGTGTACATGTTGTTCAGCGCATCAATGTTGCCTGCAACGGTGGATTGGTTGATGTCCATGGCACGTAGCGGCACTTGATGTAACTTCGACACAGGAATAGATTCTATTGGCTCTGGATGAGATAGATTGGTGATGTAACGAGAGAAGAAGGTAGGTCCGTGTTGAAACAGAGTCTGCATGAACATCCATGAGTGAAACCGCCCGCGTTGTCCCAACTCGTCTTCGGTGTCATCCGGTTCACAGTGAAGAGTGTACATGTGGCGCAGTGTTCGGATGGGATCAAACGGCCGGGGATCGGAGGCATTTGGATTATGCTCTGACCTGTCCCATAGTAGACGAGAACATCTCAGATCATCCACCGTCACGTCATGGTCAAGCCGCAATAAAATTCCGGAAGTCATGTGAAGAAGTCCACGGTCGATAGGCCCGTCGCTCGTCGGGACCAAAGTCCTTAGCATGATGTCGAAGTTGTCGTAAGCATAGGATGTGAGGAGAGTCCGACCAAGAGCCTCAATGTCAATATAGCTCTGGCTAGAGAGTGATTTCACGGCACGATGAATGGAAGTGAGGGAGATAGAGACTCCCATTCGAGAGAGAACCTTTGTCACTTTTTCTGGAGTGCTACAGGCATGTAGAAAGACTCCGACAACACTCTGTAGAGCATTGCATCGTGGGTCAAGATTTTGCATTGCGATGCTCAGAATAACGGCAGTCTTCTAAGGTTGCTATATTAAATTCTATCAAGCCACAGTATATATTTCATGATGTACATACAATGCGGATGAACGCCCCCCGCAATACCTTCTTGCCCTTCCGACTCCGAGGGGGAGAATGAGAGGTATCTGTACCTCTGGTTGTTATAGGTGAGACTTCTTCCGGCGGCTCATCCGACACGTTCAGAGCCTCCCAGAGCTCATCATCAGAGTCGGATATAACCTCGACAGGTTCTGGACCCGGAAGAGGGGTTGTGCGAGCACTATGAGAGGGAGTGCCATTGGGACGCGAACCGAGCAAGGACTGAATGAGCTCAAAGAGCTCGGGGGCTAGCTTGTTCATCATCGCTACCATTTCCTCGAGCTGGAAATCCCGGACCTGATTTGGATGAGTGTGGGCGGCGTGGAAGTGCCATCCATTCTTCTGGTCTATGAGGTGTTGCATGGTGTTTGCGTAATGGGCGCATTTGAGCTGATGCGCCCATTTCGATACTGCATCAGTAGCACCCGGGTGGTAATACAACGCAGCGGTGATGATGGTTGCATTAGATGTAAGATCATGCAGCAGGGGATTGGACTGATCGTTATAGGTCAGCGCGGTCTCTCTGCCTGCTTGCTCTTGCCCTTCTGGCCAGACTGCAGCTCGTCCGTGCCAGTTCTGCCGCCGACCGCGTCCCCTGCGAGCAGCGCGAAGACACGAGCGCTCTCGCCTCGTCCCGGGGCACGCCCTCGCGCGATCCGTTGCTCATACACACAGTCATGCGGTTGTGGCACTCCCTCCCCTCGGAGGCCCCCACAAACACAATGGGGCTTACTCTCCTCCACCGCAGTCCGACCTATTTTTTCCTCTCCCGAACGCTCGTCCGTTCCCTCCTCCTCCCACCCAAGCCTCGTACGTCCTATTTCATCACTCTCTCTTCTTCTTATGATGCCTTCTTTCCGAATTTCTTCAAGGAGGTATACCTCTCCCTTCAGGGCGGGGGCGTGCTCCAGAACGTGACATCCCTGATCTCTGCTTTCCCCCTTTTGTGACCAGAAACTGACTCTCCCCCCTCTCTAGGCTCTCCTTGTATTCTCTCTGTCCTTCGCACAAATGTATCTTTCAATACACTTCTTTGAATATCATTCCCGTCTACATCTTCCAAGCACTAACAAATCGTGACCCACACTGCCTGCATGACTATAACACATACAACTACCCCCTCTCTAGGCTCTCCTTGTACTCTCTCTGTCCTTCGCACAAATGTATTATTCAATACAGTTCTTTGAATATCATTCCCGTGTACATCTTCCAAGGACTAACAAATCGTGACCCACATTGTAACTCCTGCCTGCATGACTATTACACATACAACTATTCTCCGACTTGTTTCCCTGCCTGTCCTCTCTGTTCTCAGTGTGAAGCCTCTTGTGCTGAGTTTCCCAAGTCCAAACCAACCGGACATGGCATTGGACGTAGACAACCATGTCAAAGATATAATACACCCCACACCGCAACAGCAAGCAGCTGCGGAACATGACACGTCTATATCGTACACAAACCCACAACCCATACACTCAACCTCATGAGCGCGAGATGTTCTGGTACGCGATGCTCGCGCTCTCGTACTCGGGCACAAATATCTTCTCCCGCTCTTTCACCATCCACCTGCCCCACAAAAGCTTGGAATCAGCTCTCGAGCTCCTCAACAGATCACATTACAAAGATAAGATCACCCACTGCAGCAGCTCGTTCACGTAGTCCCTCAGCAGCCCCACCGACTCCCCATCCATCGACGAGCTCGCCACCATCTGCGGCAGGCTCACTAACAAAAACAACCAACCGTCCCATCAGCATGCACCCTCCCTCCCTCCTCAGCAGCCAGCGATCCCATCCACGCACCGAGCATTCTCATAAAATGTTCCGCCCCGTAGATCGCACTCATCTCCTTTTCCTGCCCGACCTGCACCGTCGGCCCCGTCACGTACTTCTTCCGGACCTCCGCATACTGCGGCCGCTCGAACCGGTACAGCAAGTTCGCTCCCAGCGCCCTGTCAAAGTACGTCTGCAAGCCCGCGACGATCGTCGGCAGCAGCACCTTCGGGTCCTTCAGCCTGTACAGTCCATGAGCGTTCCCGCACATACGCACAGAGAGCCACACGCGACAAGTCACTTACTGCGTCGACGTCGCTTCTGAGTGCACATACGCCTTGAACTCTTCCAAAAGCTCAACCACGTTCGGTTTCCGCGGCAGACCCACGAGCTTCACAGGGAAACACACATCAGCAAAAAGCACTCAGACACAGAGCCTGCACACGCACCTGGTTGTTCTTCGTCACCGCCTCCCAATCGTCCACGAGCAGCACCTTCAGCGGCTCCGGCACATTCAGTTTCATCTCCGGCTTCCGCGTCCCCTCGTCCTGCAACACACACACACGCGAGCACATACATATATCAGCAACCTTATCCCTCTCTCTCTCTCTCTCGGAAGAGAGAACAAAAGCCGAGCCCTCACCTCCTCCCTGCCCCTCTTCGTCCCCCGCGTCCCATCCTTCCTCCCCAAGCCCCGTGCGGCCGCACCCGCATCCTTGGCCGCGCTCGCCTTCGCGCCCTTGACATTCGACGCATGCGCGGCCTGTGCAGCCTGCGACTGGCTCTGCAACGCCTTCTGCAGCGCGATGTTCGTCTCGTTGAACTTGAGCAGCCGCGCCCCGTCCACCCACTCGTCCCACCTACCGTCGCGCCCCACAACCGCATCAGCATTCCCCATCACAAAAGAGAGTTGTCCAATAAAAGTAAGAAAGAAACGCAAAGAGATACAGCGCAGCGATACAGAGGAAGGAAGGAAGGAAGAAGAAACCCAGAGAATAAAAAAAAAGAGAAAAGAAAGCAAAACAAAAAGCACACAGGAGTCCCAGCCCACTCACGTCTGCTTCCATCCCTTGTAATGCACATAATAATGCGCGCCCGTCACGCCCGTCTGCGTGTTCCTCTCGTCCCACGTCTCCGCCTTCAGGATCTTCGCCTCGTAGATCAGCGGCCCGTGGTAGCACAGCACCCGCTCGTTCACCGTGAACGTCTGCGCGGACATCCTCCTAACCCGTTCTCTCCTCGCTTTTTCTGCCTTGGCGTGCTCCCGCGCGGCCTGAGCCTTCAGTTTCCTCCGGGACAGACGCGCTTGCTTCGTCTTCTGCCTCTCCTTCTGTGAGGCTGCAAACTGAAGAAAGTGGGAGGAGAGTGTGCGTTAGCAAGAGATGCGTAGAGCACAAAGGTGTCGATGACGGAGGGAGAACGCGACCAAGCTTGAATGCAAAAGACGGCGAGGCACACCCAAGCGCCCATACTGACCTGTTTCATCGACCTCGTCACCACTGCCATCCTGCCAACATGTACTTCTGCTGCCCAACCGATACCTCATATATACTAGACCTGCTCCTTCGCACAAACAGCTTCGACTAGACATCGAGAAAGAATAACCTGCAATCAGCTATCCACCAACCCGCAATATGTACAGACAAATAACCTAGATCAGGCGGCCATAGACGCATACGCATAGAATAACATAGACGATTGTCGACATGAATGACGAAAAGGGAATGGGGAGAGGAAGGGGGGGGACACTTGGGTGGCATATGCGTCAAGGGCGCCAGCTCATAGTCATATGATATATGATACCTACAGACGATGCACGAGGCTACAGGGGAGGCGAGGGGCAGGACGGATGGCGATGGTGAGGAGAGGGAGCCAGAACCGGAACGGGGGACAGGGATGAGGGGTCGGAGAGCGTGGTCGGACATTAGATAGAGATTGAGGTGACGAGATGGATGAGAGGGGTGCGAGGAAGGGACGAAAGTGGAGAGACAAGGGTTCCCAGCAAGGCCCAACTCGTCTAGCAGCTGCTACGCAGACAATACCATACTATACATACATACTTCGTAACTTAGTCGCACAACAGCAACAAGCACATCTCCCGGTGGAGAGCAATCGTCGTGGCGGGCGGAAGGACCTGCGGGATGTGGTGGGCTGATTGCTGTGGAAGGAGGTCAACCCCTCAACATCCATTTCTGCATCATCAACAAATACGAGAAGCAGACTCACCAGAGCGCAAAAATATATACACGGTCGCCACACCGACTCGCCTCCCACCGCTGCTCTGAATTTGAGCTGGGTGATCCTGATACTGGAGTCACAATGAGGTGACAAGAAGGCGAGTCATTCCCCGTGTCCGCTGCGCTTCAAGGGCGTACAGCCGTCGTAATAGAATATCGTCGAGATGGCGCTCCGCAATCACGTTCATCGCGTGATTATACGGTCCGACAGTCCAAGCATATACACATGCGGAATGCCATCTTCTGTTCCTTGCCCGCCGTGCGATTGAAACATGGCTTACGAGCCTGCTTACAAGCGCACAAAGGCCGATCAGTACTGTGGGATGAACGGTTCACAAGAGGGATACTCACGTCCTAGACTTACAAGTAGCCACGACACTCCCACCATCCCCACAGGATCATACTCTCCCGCGTCTCGCCGCTGCGGCCGCGGCCTTCGTCGCGCTTGCAGCAGCAGCACGCTCTGCAGCAGCCTGGCACGCCGAGCAGCTCCTGCAGACACGCTTCCTTTTCCGAGCAGGGCCATCGACGCCCTCACCGCTCGACCGATTGCTCTCCCCAGGGCGAGCTACACACCAGTCAAAGACACCATCGTACTCGATGCCCTGACGCTCTGCGAGACCGCGGAAGAGTGCGCGGAGGCCCTCGTAATCTGGTAGGTCGTCAAACTCGAGCCCGCGCGCGTACTTGTAGAAGATGTCGAACTCGGGCGGAAGGCCAACGGTGAGGACCGCTTCTGTCTCGAGCTTCTTGTCGCGGATGAGGTCCCAGGTTTCGCTGACGGTGGAACCTTTGATCTTCCTCCATGGCAATGTTCCACGCAGGAAGTAGATGAGCATGTATGCGAGCGCCTCTAAGTCGTCACGACGGGAGCATTCGATGCCGAGATGTGTGTTGATCGCTGCAAAGAGACAGGTGCCAACACCATGATGGTCATCTTGGTGGTAGGGAATGTGAGCGCCTGTCCTGGGGTCACGGAACTTCTTTGCGAGGCCGAAGTCGATGACATTGACAACATATTCTACCCGGTCCGAATCTTCGCGTTTGGGCACAACAAAATTGGCCGGCTTGATGTCGCGATGAACGAGATCTCTTGAATGTATATACTCGATCCGGGTGATCTGGAGAAGCAAACGATGTCAGTGAGAAGGCTGCGAACATGATGACCGGAGATGAACGTGGATAACAAAAAGGCAAACGGTGGGGCAAAGTAGAGTACCGGTCGCGAGGGGTGGAGAGAACATGCACGGAAGACACGGTTTTCATGTCCGGTGCGGGGGAGGGGAAGGGGAGAAGGAGCGAACGTGTGGGATCGCGCGAGCAGGAGTGGCCTGATTGGGACATGGAGAATGTCGGAGACGCCGTGGTGTGGGCATCGTCGCCGAGAGGTGGTATCCCCACGCTGTGTGGTTCCCAGGGCAGCGGACGGGAAGGATGGTGAAGAGGTGAGGATAGCTAAGACTCACCAGCTGATCTGCGAGCATGAGAATAGTCTTTAGTGAAAAGTGTCTGTTACACATGCGGAAGAGGTCCTCGAGAGAGGGACCGAGGAGGTCGATGACCATGACGTTATAGTCGCCCTGCTTGCCGGACCAGTTGATCCATGGGACCCCAGGGCCGCCCATGAGGGTCTTGTAGATCTTGCTCTCCTGTTTGAGAGGAGAAGACTTGGCTATGGCAGGCTCAAGCTTGATGGCGACTTCTTTGCCGGCAATGGTGTGTACCCCTTGGAAAACGGTACCTGGGTAGCGCGGGGTGAGTGAGAGTGACGGGAGAGGGTGATGAGGGAAGGACATACCACAACCACCTATGGCTATCTCCTCTTCGAGCCTGTACTTGCCACCAAAGGTAAAGGGGTCCATGAGGGATGAGGAAAGGAAGGGATTTGAGACCGAGATGTAGCGAGACGCGTCGAGAGGAGAGTGGACGCGGACGAAGTCGATCTTGGAGGGCTGGAGGGGCGGGACGCGGAGGGGGACGCGGGGAAGAGGGGACAGCGTCGGACACGAGACGGAGTGAGGTCAAACTCTTGAACATCCAAACGGGCGTCCTCTCCATACTCGGCGTTTGCCGCTGCTTTGTGTCCCGTGACGGCTCCCCGCTCGGCAACGGATCGGCCGTAGCTCATTTCCCACGATTCGATTCACCTCGACTTGCGTTGGTCGTGCTGCCCTCCTGCTCGCTGCGCTCATCGTATTGCAGACTATGTTCGGACCGAGCTGACAACAGACAAATTCTGGGGGCCTTTGAGCGTGTGCTGTTGGGCAGACGATGGGGTTGTGACTGAGAGCAGGCCAATCGTGCAAGGCTTCCTTCCATTGCTTTGTGACGACGGCACCTCCCTGAGCGAGTATTCATCACTGTGCAGCCACTGGGCCAGTCAATGTCATTGCAGCGGAATGGAGGCCTGCATGGATACTTCCCATTCGCTCTCCTTCTCCAACTGAGTCGACTCTCGTGTCTACATAGTACATACCACCGTTTACCTAACTAATACCTAATATGTACCTCAAAACTCGAAGGTGTTGAACATCCTGTGCCAAGCACAACAATACAACCGGATCTCGATCCATCGAGCGTCTAAAACTCTCCGGACAGCTCGTCTGGATTTTGCAAAGACCTGGCATTGCCAAGGGTCGCCGTCTCTGCTCACCGTCCGCGACGTTGAGCTCCTTGCGAAGATGTTGGGCTCGAACATCTTCCAGGCTTGTCTTCGGGCTCGGCCAAACCCTCGTCTCGCCCTTCCTCAATCGGCTCGTATATGGTCCCTGCCAGCTCGGAGGAACGCCGCTACCGCTACCGCCGTCAAACCCACCGAGTCGTCGGAAGAGCCACCTACGAAGGAGTATCCAGTATACGACCTGACAGATGAGGACCTGAGAAGGCTCCGGTTTCAGAGGAACATCGGTGTCTCGGCACACATCGACTCGGGCAAGACGACGCTCACCGAACGCATACTGTACTACACCGGACGTATCCGCGAGATTCATGAGGTGCGTTCGTCCCATTCGCGTGTATACCCCCATCTCGTACGATATCTGTGCCCCTCCGTCAGGTCCGCGGTCGCGACAATGTCGGCGCAAAGATGGACAGCATGGAACTCGAGCGCGAGAAAGGCATCACCATCCAAAGTGCGGCCACCTTCTGCGACTGGGAGGCAAGTATGCCGGCTTCGGAAGAGAAGGAAAAGTATGCCATCAACATCATTGATACTCCAGGTTCGTCCGTCCGTCCATCCGTCTCATGGTCGCTGTGAACGATCCCTATGAACCTCTGCGCTCTTCACCCAGGTCACGTTGACTTCACTATCGAAGTAGAACGTGCTCTTCGCGTTCTCGACGGTGCCATTCTCGTTCTCTGTGCGGTAGCAGGCGTTCAGAGTCAGACCACCACGGTTGATCGCCAAATGCGACGGTATAATGTCCCACGGATTTCCTTCATAAACAAGATGGACCGGTGCGTTGCACGCGAGACCCGCTTGGGATCCACAGCGAGGCTCACCCGTCCCATGATAGACCGGGTGCCAACCCATGGCGAGTGATCAATCAGATCCGGCAGAAGCTCAAGATCAGCGCAGCGGCGGTGCAGGTCCCCATCGGTGTCGAGGACGACCTCCGCGGTGTCGTCGACCTCGTTCGGTGGAAGGCCATCTACAACCAAGGCGAGAAGGGCAACCAGATAGTCGAATCGGACGAGATCTCAGCCGAGGTCGTCCAACTCGCCAAGGAGAAGCGCCGCGAGCTCATCGAACAGCTCGCGGAGGTCGACGACGAGATGGGCGAGCTCCTGATCATGGACGAGGAGCCCACCACGCTCCAGCTGGCAGAGGCCATCCGTCGCGCGACCATCAGCTTGAAGTTTTCTCCCGTCTTCCTTGGCTCCGCGATCAAGAACACGGCTGTGCAGCCTATGCTCGACGGTGTCTGCGCGTATCTGCCTACGCCTGCCGAGTCCAAGGTCACCGCGCACGACACGTCGCTCCCTGTCTCTGCCCCGCCCGTCGAGCTCACGCCCGCGTCTGCCGCACCCCTGGTCGCCCTCGCGTTCAAGCTCGAGGAGGGTCGTTTCGGCCAGTTGACGTACATGCGTGTGTACCAAGGCACGATGCGCAAGGGACAGTTCATATACCACGCTCGCACTGGCAAGAAGGTCAAGGTCCCCCGTTTGGTGCGCATGCACAGTAACGAGATGGAGGTATGCTCCACCTTTCTTTGTTTATGTCTGCTCCAAGCTCAAAACCCCGGCTAGGATATCCAAGAGATCGGGCCTGGAGAAATCTGTGCCATCTTTGGCATTGACTGTGCCTCCGGCGATACCTTCACTGACGGCACCTCCACCTTTTCCATGGTATGGGAGTCATATAGTGGTTGAAAAGCAGGCTGCTCACATGCTCAACAGACGTCTATGTTCGTCCCTGAACCGGTCATCTCACTGGCGTTGAAGCCCGTCGGCCAAGAGACGCCCAACTTCTCTCGCGCACTCAACCGCTTCCAGAAGGAAGACCCCACGTTCCGGGTGCACATCGACAAAGAGAGCAAGGAGGTGAGCGTCCGGGTGCAACATCTTCCTCTTGAGGGCCCACACTGACCGTCTCGCAGACCATCATCTCCGGTATGGGGGAGCTGCACCTCGAGATCTACGTGGAGCGCATGAAGCGCGAGTACAACGTCGAGTGCACGACGGGCAAGCCGCGGGTCGCGTTCCGGGAGACGATCACCCAGCGGGCCGACTTCTTCTACACGCACAAGAAGCAGTCTGGCGGAGCGGGTCAGTACGCGCGCGTGATCGGTTTCATCGAGCCTATGGAGATGAACGAGGAGACGGGCAAGGACATCGAGTTTGTCAACCAGGTGATGGGTGGCAACATTCCCTCGAGCTACATCCCGGCTTGCGAGAAGGTGCGTGTACACAGAGGGCTCCACATCAGCCTGGCTAGAATGTGATATCTTAACATGCGTTGTAGGGCTTCTACGAGGCGCTGGAGAAGGGAACGCTGTCCGGCAACCCCGTGTGCGGCGCACGATTGGTTCTCAACGATGGTCTTGCGCACTCGGTCGACTCGTCCGAATTGGCGTTCAGGCTTGCCACGATTGGGGCGTTCCGGGAGGTGTACGGGGCTGCACGGCCTATCATCCTGGAGCCGATCATGACTGTCGAGGTCGTCGCACCTTCCGAGTTCCAGAGTATGTCGTTCATGCTTCTCCTTTCTACGTGCGTCTTGTTTGACCTGGATGCCCTCGACAGGTGCGGTGATCGGAGGGCTGAACCAGCGCCGGGGCACGATTGTGGACAGCGAGGTCCGAGAGGACGAGTTCACGGCGATCGCAGAAGTGGCGCTGAACGACATGTTCGGGTACTCGAGCCATTTGCGTGGCATCACGCAGGGCAAGGGGGAGTTTAGCATGGAGTACAAGACACACCAGCCGGTGCTGCCACAAGTGCAGGCGGAGCTTGAGGGGGCGTACAAGAAGACGCTTGGACAGACGAAAAAATAGAATAAGTTATATATGCTGCATGATCTCATGCTCTGCACGCACGCACGCACATACACACAGCACACCCCGCTCCTCGTTGTCTCGTCGGATATATGCTTTCAGTTGGCAACACTAGGGAACTTGTATAATCATCACGCTTAGTAGGTAGACGTTTATGGGCTCGACAGTAGCCGCGGGCCATAGCAAACCAATTTATAAGCATACTGCACGATTTCAGAAACGGCGTCCAAGATCAAGGGTGGCTTGGAAGCGCAACGGTGTCTTTGTGGCAATTGACATGCTTATTGAAGTGCATGGGGTTCAAATGAGCGCTCAACCATGTGCATTGTACGGGTGAGTCCCGGGTGACCGTGTGCCTCAGGTGTGCCTATGACAAACCAGTATGTACTACTTGAAACTAGTACTAGTGGTGCTGGTTATGACAAACCAGTATGTACTAGTTGAAACTAGTACTAGTGCTGCTGGCGCAGAGTTCGGGATCGTCAGCTGCGGTGAGACGGATGCTGTCTGTCTTCTCACTCTGTCAAACAGGCTACTCTACACTGCAGATGACGACCTCTGACCGCCGTCATTTCCCCGTCATCTTTCTTCAGACGGTTGAGTACTTATCGAAGCAAAGGCAGTGACCTCCGAATCTTCAGAATATTGATGTCAGTCACTGACTATCCGGAACCCCTACGCGTTGCAAATCTCGGATGGCTTTGTTGAAGATGGGCATTTTACTCTCTATCCCTGCATCAATGGCCACAGTTACTTACTCTTGTGAACTTTTCAGCGCAGAAGCCCCCAATCACTCCTCCGGCGGACCTCTCCCTGCCCCCGATTTCAACTCGGCTCCAATGCGCTCACAATGCGGCTCATCCATCAACAACATCAATGTGTATAATATTCCCCTGGCCGCTGAACAAGCACATACATGCTCATCCCACATCTTCACGTCTGTGCTCTGATACAACGTACAGTTTCAGGCGTTCAGGCCCCTTTGCACGCAGTACGTCCTCTCCAGTCCCCATCCATCACTTATTGTTGTTCCGCGAAGGACGTGGGCGGTACATGTCCATGCTTCTTCAAGTCAATTCTCGTGCCTGCACCCTTTATACATTTTCGGAGGCCGAGCTTCAGCCCATCCCCATTGATCGTCATTTCTCCAGTTCCTGCACCGTGCGACCTCGCCTTGCGTAACTCGGTCTTTCTTGTTCAATCCCATCTGCCCGCACTTATCTCCGGTATCCCAACTCCCCCATCTACACTTCCAACCACGAAGCTTCCAACATGGCATTCTTCCTGTCCTCACCAGACTACCTCTCGTAAGCCCTGCCGGTCATATCCAACCTCAGTTCTCCCAACCGCTTTCCCGAAACGCATCCTTTACACCAATCGCTCCCTCACCCAGCGCGTACCTCGTCCCAACCGGTCACTCCCGTTCTGCATGTTCCCCTCTCTTCCTTCTCCCACAACCGTCACCACCAGGCGTCATTTCTCCTCAATGCCGATGCCTAGACGCCTCTCTCTTCGCCTTCCTGACAGGTATCTACATCGCTTGCCCGTCAGCTGCAGTCATTTCTAGCGAACACCGTCCTCTCAGCCTTTGCCCCAGCAACCTGCTAGGTCACTCATTTAGCCTTTCAGAGTTCCTACTTCCATTCCATCATTACTTACCCAGTCCTACCTTGTCAACCGGCCACCCACGTATGCTCGTACCAACCCCTTGCCGCTCGCCTTCGCCTTCTCTTCTACTTGGGCCCACGTCTTTCCCTGCCCCACTCTATCCTCCAACCCAATGAGAATATTCCCTCCTTCAGATGGAGGCACAACTATCACCTTGTGTCCCTCGCGGGTGCTAATGTCATGCAACAACCATCTAGACAACACCTCACAACGCCCGCAGGGCACTTGCGATTCGCATCGGCTCGCTTTCAGTACCTGTTTCTACCCCTCTAATTCTAAGCCCGCACGCTCGGACCTGACCCAGATTTGCGGTGTGGGCCCACCCCTCTTCTCCAATCCCCAAATTCCCGAATTTCCTCGGCCCTTGGCTATTCCTGCCGATGCGCCCTGCACCTGGCCGCGGTGCACGTCGAACCCTCAGACTTCCGACAGTGAAGGACAACATATCCAAATCCCACCCACGCACACGCGCGAACGCAGGCTCATCATCCGACGTCCGACCTGTCAATGGGCTCCGGAAAGGGGATATAAATCCGACGTGAGCGAGACCACTTCCCGCAGAGCACCTACACAATCGGTTCTCCCCACCACCATCAACACACTCAACCTCCAAGCATCCCATTGTCGACGTCAATCATGAAGTACCTTTCTTCCGTGCTTGTTTCCCTCGCCATCACCGCGAGCAGCTATGCTCTTTCTACTCGTTCGTCTCTCCTGTCTTCCCCCTCTCTCACTCTTCTCGATGCTGACACACGTTGTCCCTTCATAGCGCGCGTCGATTCGACTGAGTTGTGCTCAGGCGCAAAGGTCGTCCACACCGACTCGATCGCTGTGGGAGCCAAGACGGTCGAGATGACGACTGTCTCCTGTGACCTTCCCCAGACGTTTGCCGTCCTCCCCGCCGACACTGCACCGACCCCTGTGACCTTCCCCAGACGTTCGCCGTCCTCCCCGCAGACACTGCACCGACGGCCGATGTCTGTGCTGAGCTCTGTACGTTGGCCGCAATACACCTTCATCTCCGTACACTGATGCGCCCGAGACCAGGCCAGAATGTGTGCGCAAACAGCGGGTCGCTCCCACCGATCACCGAGGACTGTGAGACGATCAAGGACGCCATCACCCTCTTCAATGGCTCCCACTGTGCGTTCCCGCCGCATCCCTCTTCTTTCCTAACTGGACGCCTTAACGTTACTTGCTTTGTGATATGCGCCTCGCCCACATCCGCCATCTGCCCAACTCCGTGCCACACCGTCCCTGTTCGTGTGCTGATCATCGATCTTCCCAGCGCCCTCGTTCGTGGTTCAAAGCGGCCACGCCCAGATGCTCACATTTGGCACCTGCCGCTTCTTCTTTGAGAACTTTGCGGCCAACGCCGTCACCTACTGCTGGCTCTCGCTTGTGCGTCCCCGTATCGTCGTGGTCGTCTCCAACGTTCGATCACATGCATTCACTCACGCGTTTGCAACGTGCTGTAGGGACAAGTCGCGTCCGCTGCGGGGTCGACGTGCCTCCCACCGGTGCAACCGGTCAACACCGAGGGCCTGTGCATCGCCAACACTGGCCTCTGGCGCGTCGGGTGCGTCTCTCGGGTCTGCCCGCCAACACATCTCCGTGGTGTGCTCATCGTCTACTTTTCTCTTACAG
This sequence comes from Lignosus rhinocerotis TM02, assembly GCA_000743315.1. NCBI lineage: Eukaryota > Fungi > Basidiomycota > Agaricomycetes > Polyporales > Polyporaceae > Lignosus > Lignosus rhinocerus. The sequence continues at coordinate 59,969 of KN050041.1, read as the reverse complement.
TGTCGCCCACTCTTGAGGCCTCTGCGGCTTCGACCCACCTTTCGAGTGTCAAATGGGACGGGCAATGGCCCAGGCAGGTTCTCGATTTTTCCACTGGTGCGACCATCGTCGCGTGCTCGTAAATATTGAGCTGTATATGAATGCCCCCGTACCTATCGTTCCAACTATGCAGGTTTATCAGCCAGTGCTGCGCTGCTGGCCTTGTGGAATGCGGAAAGAGGTGGTTGAGCCACGATTGCATACTTTCAGCCTCGGCAGACGGTTGAGTCCCAGTAGAGGCTGTTCCTTCAAGTCTAGGATCTGTCAACGATTTGCTTGAACTGGCCCAGGTCTTCCATTGTGAGATGCTCCCACAGGTCCGCCAGCATGGTCATCTTGTCTTCACCCCTCCTGTCCAAGACGGTTGTTGTACGTGCGTGTACTTGTGAGTCAGCTCGAATGCACTGTCAAAACTCAAGACCGAGGGACATGCCTGGCTCGGTCCCTCCACTCAGCGGCCGTACTCTCTGCCTCTCCCCACACCAGGACCTTCTCGTCCAACTGCCCATACCCCCGACTCCGAGTCTTCCCGCTGCGTGCCACACCCCCGCCCCCGCCCCCGCCCACGTCCGGCTCGTCGATGCTATCGGCCGCGTTCCGGACACAGGTCGGCGAAGGCCCACTGGAGGAGACACGAGGCGCAGAAGGTGTGGCCGCAGTGGGCGTTGTTCAGTGCGTACGGCGTTGCCCTGTGTCACACACCAGGGGTTTGTGAGTACAATGAGCTTCTTATGATACTAGTGCGGCCTCGGCGAGCTTATCATTAGTAGGGGAAGGGGGGCGGGCAAATTACGCACATGATATCCATGCACCTGGCAGTGATCAGGGGGGGAGGCACATAGGAGGTCAACGAGGCATTGTACCAAGGATTAATGAAAGAGACGTACAACGTGCACTTGTAATGGTCCTCCAGATGGGCCAAGACCCACTGCAAGCTCACGTCGGGAGCCTGAGCGCTGCCGGAATGGGACTCGGACATCCGAGCGAGCTCGAGCTCAGACTCTGTCCTTTCCCACAACCTGGTGTAGTTTTCCTTCTCGACAGCCTCGGCAGTGAGCTGGGCCATGATCTCCCGCAGCTGCTCGTCGATTGCCGCCTGCCTTCTCTGCAGTTCCCTTTCAGCCGTCTCGAGTGCGACCTCGCGCGCGCTCAACCGCTGCTCCAGCCTCTCCAGTTCGCTCCTAGATTTCATGATGTCTGCAGGTATGAGGTTGCTTCACATAGGCCCGCGCTGAGTTTTTATCGGACCAATACGGACCTGGCGCACCTTTTCTATCAATACTTCACTGGCGGAGACTCAACCAGGTGGGGATGCGGTCAAGCGGGCGTGAGTAGATGAGACGCGTGCTGAAGAGCTACAGAGTGCTGCAGCTCTAGCACAGTTATACACGAGCACACTTCATGCAGCACGTATAGCCTCAGCGGCCATGGGATGTACGGCCCTAGAAGACTCGGACAGGTGCTGCGTGTGGCTGTGCTGCAGTGATAAGTAGTCATATGATTATAAGACTGCAATTCTAGACTTTGATTCGCCACATCTTACTCGTAGTAGAGCTCTAGCTCGGTGAAGATCGACATAGGAAAACTCCACATGAGTTTCAAACGTCGGCCAATGAAAACACATCGGAGAGCCAAGAACTCATGACTGACATCGGTACCATACAAACTCAGGTGGCCAATATTGTGGTCAACGCTGCCGGGTGAAGCTTCTGGCACCTATGTTATGAGATAATGCTGAACTCGTGATATTGAGAGGGTTCAGCAATTCCAAACAGCTGATATCAAGTTTACTTATCCAGGCTCAAGGGTACACTGAGATTCTGACGGACGGCAAAGACGGCAAAGGTTGAAGCTTAAGCTTGAAGTTTACCGTGCTACTTGAATGCTAATCTGACTACATAGTTTGATACTGGGCGCAGTCGGTCTGCTTGAACTGGGCGCCTCAGTAAGAACCTTCATCTAAGTAAACAATCGAAACTCTACCTCTACATACTCGTGCTTCTACTTACTTTCTACATCTACGTCTCAATAAGGACGCGTTGGCTTCGCTCAGACAAGCTTACACTTGTGTTATAGTGATTACTGCTCGGTACATTCGATTCTGCTCGATCCGACATCTGAAGCCGGTCTCCCACAAGTCCCCCTCCGCACCGCCAACAATCGTACGTCCTGGAACACTCCCACCCTTTGCCGGCGCCGTGATGGATCTACTCTCTCTGTATAGAGTCTCTTTCCATCCATCAGCCACTGGCAGCTTAGACATGTGCATGCGCATGACCTCGAGCATGAAGCACCCTCCCTGTCATTCCAGCTGATGTGCCCTGCAGCGCTCCTTCCATGCTACTTCAAGTAGGGCTGAATCTATCAGCTCTCTTCCACCGCCCGCCGTTTCAGCAATACAACCTCGACGATACGTTGGAGTTATCTCTTCGATCAGTCATATGAAGGCCCGACGAGATTGTTCCGATCGCTTGAGATTCTTATGGTATGATATTTGGCATTTGTTGTGAGGAACTGAGGGCATCACCTTCTTTGTCTAGACAAGTCGACACGTTTTCTTTTGAATTTACGGCTTTCTAGGAGACTCTTCGATGCGGCCATTGCGCTCTCGTCCCAATGCACCGCACCAGAGGTCTAGTACAGTCGCACAGACGTGGCGATACACCACCTCCTGACGAATCCTACTGACGTCTGCAAGAAATCGAACAGTCGATTCCTGTACTACAATGTGCCGACTTTCCACAGTTTTCGCGCACAGCCGAGATACTGGCTAGCATCGTATAAACGCCTAGCATCTTGAGAGACGTCTCGTCATCGTCAACTCGTGCCACGGGTATCATCCCCAGCAATTTTGTTGTCGACATTGTAACGGACGTAATAAGGTGGACAATTCCGAGGCGGATCTCAATACAGGTGTTAACATCCCCCGCCTTACCACCCGCTCCGTACGTGCCTGCTTATTTCTGTGACATCTGTACCTGGCTTCTTCTCTCACGTATGGACGGAGCTAGGCTACCTGCTCTCCGTCCAGGCCAACACCCGAAGCATTCTACCACCCGCCTAATGAACCTTTCCACACCAAGCCGGCCCCCCACAACGGTCCTTGTTTTCCCTTGTGAGTCAGCGAGTTTGGACTCGCTCCTCCGGATGTTAATCATGCAGGGACGTTGTCAAAAGTTCATTCTTAGGTGTAACTCACCCATATCTTCCCTGTATACCATAACCAGGTATGAGTCTGCCGCCGAAAGCCTAACTTGCGCACCAACACTGAGAATGACGCGGGTTGTCTGCCAATACCTTGCGCGTTCGCGCAGAAGCGCATGCTAGGTGATCGTCTGCCAGGGCGGACGTAATGTGCAAGTCGGGGTGCCTCAACGGGTCCAATCCGCGGCAAGCCGCCCTGTCGCCCTGCGATGGAACGATGTGGATGGGATTCGTCACGGTCCTTCTTGCCTGCCCGCCTAAGCCCTTCTCTGGAAATGCTCCCATTCGTGCCCCACCTCAGCCCTCACGAGAACGGCATCACAATTCAACCCCTGGCCTGGCCCTGACCGTGTTGACTTCTGACGTCTGTCGCCCTTACTTGCCCCTCCCCCCGCATATTCGATGCCCAGTACTCGTGTACATGTCATCGCGAAACGTCTGCATGGCTCGCCACAGTATAAAGCCTAACAGAATGAGGGACGGCATCCCTCAGAGGATCCTATCCCGAAGATCTTCAGTGTTACGTCGTGCCGTCCCACCCTGGGCCGTAACCCAACTCAACGCGAGACATGAAATCATTCGCCTCCCTCCTCTTCCTCCTCGCGACCGCGCTCAGCAGCGCAGCGCTCTCGACGCCGAACTACCACGGTACGCCACTCCACCCGCTCTTCATCGCGAACCTGCCTCTTACCTCACTTATTGTCCCATACAGTCCGGAGGCAAATCCTCTCCGGGAACGGCACAGGCACAGACCAAGACAGCATCTGTGCCGGTTCGTCCCCGACGCTCCTCTCCACCTCGACGCTTCTCGCCGGCAACACCACACTCGAGCTCTCCCAGTTCTCCTGTGCCTCTTCTAGCACCTCGCCCTTCGTGGCCGCACATCGCGGGGGCGGGCTTTTCGGTTGGCTCGACGGTCTCCTGTGGTGGCTCATCCCGCATCCGCACCCGCCTCCCAAGCCGAGCACGACGACTAAGACCACGACCCAGACGGTCACCTCCGTCAGCGTGTCTGTGTCCGTGTCCGCGTCAACTGCGACGGTGACAGCGACGGTGACCTCGACTGCCAGTGCTGTGACCCCGACGCCTACCCCGGCCGACGTCTGCGGAGAGATCTGTGAGTGTCCCTACGAGCCCTCAATCACGATACGACATTCGTGATAGATGAACGCTCATGGATGACATGCAGGCACGAATGTGTGTGGCGAGCTCGGCACGCTCCCGCCCACGACCGAGGACTGCCAGGAGCTCGTGAACGCGATCACCATCCTCAACGGACAGATTGGTACGTGCACCCTCTTCTAGTTGACATGCACACATACAATGTGAGCTGACATCGCCACGCAATCTCCCCCGCACATCCAGAGCCCGAGTTCACCGTCCTCCCGAACCATGTACAGACGATCTCCTTCGGGACGTGCCGGTTCTTCTTTGAGAATGTCAGCCCCCAGCCGCTCAGCTACTGCTGGCTCTCCCTCGTACGTCCTTCTCCGTGTCGCTCTTCATTGCCTTCGCAGCTGATCCCCTTGTGATCTCATCATAGGCTCAAGTTGGATCTGCTGCCGCGAGTGCGTGCCTGCCGCCAAACCAGCCTGTGTTGTCTGAAGGCCTCTGCATTCCCAGCAGCGGCCTCTGGGAGGTTGGGTGAGTGACATCTTGCTTCATCAAGAGTCCACACTTGGTACTCACACTTCTTTGATTATAGGGTCGCTCATGCTTGAGCCATGGAGTGATAACATTGTAGTGGCTGAAGCATTTGACTGAGTTCGTGAGGTTGTTGGAAAGCACTTGTCGTGCAACATACCCGGACGATATGAATGACTCACCGGCTTGTCCTGTCGAAGGCATCTACTTACTGGGAAACAAAACTTTTCGGCGGATTGACTTGTGATAACCAGACGCATGAGGCACATTACGACGGAAAAAGCACAAACATTCATTGATAACACGCATTACAAGGATGTCACATCGCAGACGGGACTTGTTCAAGTCTTTTCCTATAGCGAGAACACGGTATATCTATATAGGCTTGATCTTGAAGTGAAGAGAAATGAGGGAAAATATCAAGCACTACGCGTTGCATATACGTCAACACCTACATATTAGTAACGCACATGTGCCACACACCTTCAGGTCTTGCACTAAGTAGTAGAACACGCGGAGGCCCTCCGGGTCTTCGCTGTCCGCAACCTCTACTAAGGAGCCGATCTTCGCAGTCTATGAGCGGCCAGGGTGTGTTAGCGTCCCGTCTGTGCGTGGAGGAGGCCAGGCGAACACACCTCAAAGGCGATGTGATCGTTGCCAACTCGGATTTCGAGTTCCTGCTTGCCAACGATGTTTTTCTTTGGCCAGTTCGTGTCGTCTTCTCTGTACATCGAAGATATACTCAGCAATCGGTACAAAGCAATAGAAGGCAAGCTTCACTTGGTGATTTCGCTTGATTCGATGATGCGCTTGAGCTCCTTCACGACAAGGGGGCCGACCCACACTATCCACCAGCCACAATAATGAGTAACGCAACACAGAGTACCTACAAGAGCCACGGGAATACTGGAGGAGCCTGATGTACGCACTCTCTTTGCGGATCAAGCTGTCATTCCTGTAGTTGGAGTTGTTCGCATAACGCAGCCTTCCATGGGAGTATTCGAATTCCAAAAACTCATGACCATGTTTGCCCGAGTGTCCTGTGCTGAGGAAACGTCAGCACACACGTCGACAATATGAGGGGGTTCCTACTACGCGCGGGTGACTTACTAATATCTAAGGGGAGGCGTGAGCAAGACGTTAGTCCTGCACACGCCGGGAGGCTATCTTCGTGTCTTCATACCTCAGGTAGAACGGATCGCTCTCGTAGTTGGACATGGCAAGGTTGACTAGTGAGGGAATGAGGAGGTGATGGTGAGAGCTAGAGAGCTTCAAGTTCGTCTACCAAGAGGAAGCGCTTAGAAGAAGAGGCGTCTACACCACGTGGGAGGATGTCTAGTCTATATATGGCATGTAACCCAGGGCGAACCTGCCAGCACTGGCACGTATACGCGGAAATGTTCGCAGAATAATATTCCATAGATGGAGTGTGCGATTGTACGGAAATTTAGTGAGAGGTACTAAAGCAGGGTAGTATAGTATAAACCCCGACAGAAATCATATCCCTTCCTTCTTCATGGGTTTGCTTCTAGCGACCGCGCCCTCCTTCGCAGCCCTCGCAGCAGCAGCCGACTCCTGCTGTATAATTTGCTCGCCCAACGCCTTCACCTTCTCCGCCCTGACCTGGTCAGTCAACCTCATATGGCCCAAGACCGTCTCTAACGTCTTCTGCCCCACACCGACGGGTGCCCTCTGCCACCTGACTGTCCGAAGACCCACGCCTGGCGCGATGTGCTTCTCCAAATACTGCACAAGCATGTCCACGACCTCCGAATCTGCGTCCCATGCCTTCACGACGCGCTTGTGTGTCTTTCGCTCGAAGTTCTCCTGCGACTTCTTGTGTATAAATGGCCCACGCAGCACTGTCCAGAGTCGCCGCTGAGTGGGGAGATGTACCGGTTTGGAGATAGGGACGCCAAGCGCAGATGCAGCATGGCTCGCAAAGTGCACAAAGAAGTCCAGTAGGCGAGGGTGGTATGAGCGGAAGTGAAAGATCGCGACGGGGATACCGTGCGTTTTGGGGAGGTAATGTGGTGGCCTCACGCTCCGGCCATGAACAATGCTTGATGCGTACGCTGGCTCGGTGAGTTGTTCTTGCTTCACTGGCGGTATGGCAGAAGAGGACGCGCTTGAAGCGGTGGGTCTATGAGGGATAGATGAGTGAACCTGGTATGTGTGCGGTAGAGGAAGCGTACACGGCAAAAGTGCTATTGAAGCGAAGGCATCTCCGAGCCGCTGAGACCGCGTTCCTATATGAACGAGGGAGCATATGGTAGCGCTTTGAGGGAAAAGAGAGCTGGCTGAGGCTGACTCTGTAGTGCTGGACCAGAGTTGGGACTATAAGTACAAGCTGTCGAGCGTCAATTGAACGCGACAAAAGTGCTCTCCCAAATATGGCAATCCTCTGGTTCACGGAACTCTTACTTAGTGTGGCGGACATATCTTCATGATGGTACACCAAAAAACAACATCATAGAGTACATGGAATTTAACGGAAAAAATAAAAGTACGATTTTGAAGAATAATTCATTAGCTGGCTAGGTGAACTCAATCTGTCTTTCCAGCAATTTACGGATGATGCCAATGATTTCCTGTCGTACATTCATGGGGATTTCCTCTGTTCGGAAGGAAACAGGCAGAAGCATGAGCAGTGTTTGTCGAGAATAAGGAGATACGAACCTTCTGCTTGCGGCAACAAGTCCGCAAGCAGTGCCTCGACTGTGATACCACCATTCATCTCCGCGCCTCGCGCCATCTCTGGTTTTGTAAAAGAGAGGGGTGGGTATCGTTCTGATGTGTACCAGATGAGCAAAGAATGGCTACCTTTACTCCTATCTTTGAACTTATCAATCCACCCACTCTCGTTCAACTCGCGTGCCAAGCGCGCAGAGATCCTAAACCCTAACATCAGCCAGGATACCGTCCGTTCTACCGCGAAGCCCAAGCTTACCTGTCCCAATCGCCGTTCTCTATCATCCGTCTCCTCAATGGCGCGTATAGCACCGCGTTTCGTCCGTCTTCATGCGCTGGTGGCATTTCGAACGGGGGAGGCGGAGGTGGTGGTCCAAGTTGACCCTCTTGTACGAGCGCCGGACCGTATACCCGACGCGATTCGTATGGGCGCTTCACAACGGTTTTGGACAACGAGCAACTTCAAGTCCTTCGACTCTGGGAGTGTCCTGGCAGGTGCCGTGAGCTACTGTGAGTACAACTCGCCCACAGTCTTTGTTTCGCTTCGAAACCCACATTCTGACCCTTTTGAACGACACAGGTCTCTGTCACAATGGTTCTCCCCCACAATCTCTGCTCCCACATCCAAAACGCCTTTCGCGCCCGCCACCAGCACGTCGCTGTTCACCACACGACTCAGAACCTCGCCATCCTCTCCATTCTCCTTCGTGCCGGCTTTCTGTCTAACGTTACCCGCGGCACGACTGAAAAGCCGTCCCCCGAGGACTTTCACCTGGCCTCTGAGGCGCAAAAGCGAATATGGGCCGACCTCAAGTTCCGCGACGACCGCCCCGTACTCTCTGAGATGGAGCTCATTAGCCGGCCAAGTAAACCTATCCACATGGACATCAGCGAGATACGTAGGCTGTGCACAGGCCGCAGAGTACAAAATGTCAAGCCGCTGCGCATGGGCGAGATTGCAATTGTGAAGACGAAGGACAGGGAGCATGAGTGGCTGGAGGCCAGAGAGGCTCTGCATCTTAGGCTATCTGGAGAAGTCATCTGCAGAGCTTGGTAATGATATTGTTGCTCGGTCGCTTGGTGCTAGGTGAGTATTTCATCCTAAACTCTGCAACAAACGACTCAACGATTCCGTCATAGACTGCCTACTGTACGTAATATCAAGCTACCCATGCACCCCCCATCCCTCAGTGTGACCCGCAAGCCTTTCATTGACGAGGGACTGTATGCATGGTTTGGATGACGATGATATACTCGTGTTGTTGGCGGGGGTTCAGTTTACTGTTCTTCCCCAGCGTTCGCCGTATCAAGCTGTCAAAGTAGCGGGAGCTCGTGGACTGAACGCCATTTGTGGACGAGAGGGCTGCATCGGTATGATCAGGCTGACGGAGTTCCCCTCTATGACCACCCCAGTACCTCTCAGTTCCCGTTTTGTCATTTCCGGCCGCTATGACTTCAACTCGAAACCGAGGCAGAGTGGTCAGATTCTCAGCTAGGAGGGTTTCCTCGGAACGCGTCTCTGGCGTAAACTTGGCACCGACGTGGATGGCAAGGGTCTGTAGGGCCAACCAGCTTCGCTCTGGCCTAAGCCAGCCACGAACTGGGACCACCTGTGTATCAAACGTGAGCTGGACAGTCCACTCGCTCAGCAAGAACTTTTTTGAGTAATCATGCCAGTCAGATACATATTGTGACACGCAGTCTTTGGTTGCCACACAATTTGCGCGAGCTTATGCATCCGTTGATGCAGTCTTTGGTTGCCACACAAAATTTGTGCGAGCTTATGCATGCGTTGATTGCTGCAGAGAGGCGTGAGCATGGGTGTACTGGAAGGCTCCAAATCAGAGTGGTTTGAACAGACGGCTCGAGATACGTACCGCTTGTGCGCAAGACCACAGGTAGATCACGATGCCGACTTGAGACGTTTCATGGACATCTATCTCCTGTCTCTCATGATTCCCATCTACGAAGAAAAGGGAAGATTCCCCCGGGCCAGAGACCATCATCTAACATCTATCTCCTGTCTCTCATTATTCCCATCCACGAAGAAAAGGAAGATTCCCCCGGGCCAAAGACCATCATCTGGAACCCGCTGTCGCTCTTCAGTTCGCCAACACGCCAGGCTGGAGTGGCCACTTCACAAGGTGCCCTAATGATATCGAAAGATCCCAGGCTCCCATTCTTCCTCTGCGTCTGGGGGATTACAGAGGTGAAGGTGTCCACCTGATGGAGGATGTGCACCTCACGCCTCTTCCGAGTCGCAGCGAAGCACCATGAAAACGCCTTCTTTGGGGTGCGCGGCAATGAGACCATCCGGTCATTTCCATAGTGCTGAGCAACGTCGAAGGCTTCCCCAATACAGAACCGATCTTTTGCGTCCTCCGACAGAGGCCGCAGAACGAAGGCGACTAGGTGATTTGTCCCGTCGACGCACGCCAGCACCGCAAGCCAAATACGCTTTTCATGGGAATACCCCGGAGCCTTCATAATCGGGATCGACGTATGCATGCCGTAGCTAATGAGTTTCTTACGCTTTTCATGGGAATACCCTATGCATGCCGTAGCTAATGGGTTTGAAGCGGAGGGGCGGGACCTTGATGCCCATCCTCTTCGACACCGTTTCCGGGTGAACAGGGACGACCTCAGAAAACTCTGCTAACTGGTTTGGGGAGTCGGCAAGAAGGGCTTCAATGACTGAGAGAGTTAGAGGACCTCTTGAAAGCATTGACGTTACGGAGCATCGGGGATCCCTACGCGAAGATACTCTGGTCTGGAGTGCTTCAATATCTCCTCCTGCATTGGAATGGACGTCTTGCCGCCTTTATACGATGGGGATATGGACGTCGAATATCCCAGGCAATGAGTAGGCGCGGTCTTCTTCCCGAGTCGTCTCCCGGCCCGTGGCCCAAGACATTCGCCTCGCAACGCTGACTCTCGCAAGAGGCATGCTAGATATGAGTACGTCACAGCATACCCCACTGATCTCCTCCACAGTGCTCACCAAGATCTCGTTCATCCCAATGACACGCCAGTATTTTGATACAAACACCAACCGGCGGTGAGCCATGAGCTCCTGCCGCGTCCACCCACGGGTGATCCACTTGCTATTGCGGAACTGCGACCCCCTCGAGCGCGGATCATCTGCTTCGTCCACATTCTGTAGCAATGCAACGCACTCGGCCGCTCTTTTGTACCAGACGTACATTGAGTTGATCGCTTCCGAGAGCTCCGCGCTGCTCGTCTTATCAATGCAACACGTATCGATTCATACCCAGTCGAAGCCGCCCTTCGTGCCAAGGCACAACAGTCACCAATTTCTGAAGACGCTGCGGACAGTCCGCCGGCGTCATTGAGGGTCTGCATGTCCTGGAACGTGTGCTCTTCTGAGGTCCAGACGTGCGAGAGGCTCAGATACCTCTCTGCTGGATTCGTCGCAACCCATTTCATGGAACATAGTAGCCCCATCTTCACGATGAATGTATGACTGAGGTTGGCATCCACAGTTGGTGGTGGCTGAACGTTGAGCCTCCAACTACGGCTTGGGCTACACCGAGCAAAATGGAATTATAAACACAGGTGTGAAGATGACATGAGGATACAGTGTGACTCACCTCCGGAGGTCGTGTGCATGGTAGTAGACCTACAAGTAGGTATAAGATATCTGTAACTTGAAGCACGTCGTACGAAGGTATTGGACCATGATGGACCGTTCCCGATTGAACGCTTTAACATCGATACAGCATGCTACTAACGCTGTGCCGTTGAACGATAACGAGCAAACAGTAGTCCCAGGATCATATTGGTGTCAGCACTGTGGCTTTGGTCAACCACACCTGATCTTCGAACTCTGGGGTCTACTTGTACCTCTTTTGTCGTCTACGACCTCGGATAACCACTATCTTTCCCGCGATTGGACCAGACAAGTAAGCGTGACTTGGCAGGCCAATTTGGAATGCTGAGCGATGCAGTGAGAGGGTTCGGCAAACGCAAGCGCTGTGGTTGGTCGTGCGTGCCGCATTGTCGAACTCCTCCCTCCTCACTCGCTCGTCTCCGATGTTGCTCAATGCCATAAAGCCATCTGCTGTCCCGGTAAAGGCGCACACACTCTCCCCTCGCGCATCCTCGCGCTGAATATCTTGACTTTCACCTTCACCGTCCCCGTTCTATCATGGCCTCTACCATAACCTACGCTGCCGAAAAGCAGATCGCGATCGCGGCCGTGCGCAGGGCATGCATGCTCACCGCGTCCGTCTTCAACAAGATCGTCAAGCAGGAGACCGTTACAAAAAACGACAAGAGCCCCGTAACTGGTGCGTTATGTCCCTTGTCACGAAATCCGGGATATGTGCAGACGAAAGACGTCCTATGGCAGTGGGTGACTATTCCGCACAAGCGGTTGTGAACACAATTCTGGGCCGCACGTTCCCCGATGATCCCATCGTCGGCGAGGAGGATGCCGCCGACCTGCGCGTTGAGTCCGGCACAGCTCTGCGGGAGCGGATAATACAGCTCGCCAATGAGACCTTGACGGCTGAGCTCGTTCCCGGGGAGAAGGAGGAGTGGGGACTAGGCCCGACGAACGGCTGCACGGCGGACCAGCTCCTTGACGCGATTGACCGCGGGAACCACCAGGGCGGGCGGACAGGACGTGAGTATAGACATCTACACTAAGTCATAGCATGCATTCTCATATGACGACACAGGTATGTGGACACTGGACCCCATAGACGGCACGAAGGGCTTCCTCCGCGGCGAGCAATATGCCGTCTGCCTCGCGCTCATCGTCGACTCCCGCGTCGAGCTCGGCGTCATGGGCTGCCCCAACCTCCCCGTCTCCGCCTCCAACCCTTCCGGCGAGCGAGGTTGCATCTTCGTCGCCGTGCGGGGCCAGGGCGCGTACCAGCTCCCGCTCTCCTCGCCGCTCTCGTCCTCGGGTACGAAGCTCACGATCCCCGCGGCTACCTCAGAGACGCTCAACTTCCTCGAGAGCGCGGAGAAGGCGCACGCAAAGCTGAGCTTCAACGAGCGTGTCGGCCAGATCTTGGGCATTACGCGGGCTCCGATCCGGATGGACAGCCAGGCAAAGTACTGCTCGCTCGCGCGGGGTGACGGGGCGGTGTACCTCCGATTCCCTGCCAGTGAGGGGTACAAGGAGAAGATATGGGTGCGTGTTCCGCTATCACGACAAGTCTTCACGGGTCGTTCTGACAAGTTCTACTACGTGGGATAGGACCATGCATCCGGCGCGGTGCTTGTGGAAGAAGCAGGCGGCATTATTTCCAATGGTCGCGGCCTACCACTAGACTTTGGTCTCGGCCGCACACTTGGTGAAAATTACGGGATCGTGGCGGCAGGCAAGGATGTTCATGCCAAGGTGATCGCAGCTGTACAGCAGGCGAAGGCGGAAGAGGCGTCGAGTCAGTTATGATCAACGAACGCTGTACAATTTGGTCTTGCAGCCGATTGTGCAGGAATGCTGCCTTGTAGCTTGGAATGTGGTATCGTTATTGTCAGAACCTGAAAAGATGTCTTGTTCCCTCCAGTTCTCGCGCAGCGTGTCCACGGTGCACGCGGCGAATGACCGTGATCGTTGAGCAGTTCCTCGTACACATACAACTCAAGTCTGACAAACACACTAAGCGGTCTCCCTTCATGTGGGAACGGCTACGTTCTGACCAAGTCGTCTTCGAGGTCGTAGGATGTAGTTATTTCGCCGGCGTATACTCTTGTTTGAGATAGATGCGCTTAACACACATGATTCGTTATACCGCACAGTCACGTTCTCAGGGATGTAGCCGCCAACGTGTGCGCGGTGATTCCAAATCTCTGACGAGTGGAATCCACAGCGCCATGAGTACATGGTTCCGGGCTTCGTTGTACTAGTGGTAGGTAGGCACATACTATGGCCGGTTGTAGTCACGGATTCACACATTGGATATGGCTTCGACTCGCGATCGAGCAGACTACGTCGAGACATGAACGTTTCAACATTCGGATGATTACAGCATTAGTACAACAAATAAGATACGTACTGCAGTGATAGAGATACAGATCGACCATCTCTTCACTCTAAAACACATCTTTCTACAGTCTATGCCCAGCTTTTTCACAGCAAGAGGGAGAGGAGTCACACAAACACACAGGGTCCGTTCCTTGTCTATTTTTTTTACCGTCCCGTCGTCATGTCCATCCGCGACCGTGCCTTTTCGTAACACGCCAGCCCGCGTGGTCGGCGTATCGATTGTGTCGTGTTTTTGAAGTACTTGAGTCGCAGTCCGCGGCCAACGCGCTAGTCGAGCTCCTCGTCCTCGCATACCGATTCGCCTTCCGCGTCCTCGTCCTCCTCCTGATCCTCCTCCTCGTTCTCCTCGTCGTCGTCCTCATCCTCGTCTGCGTCTGTCTCCACGTCGCCCGCACCTTGCTCAGGCCCAGCAACAGCCATGTATACTTCATCCTCGATGAACGTGTCGCACTCGCCATCGATTATCGAGCCCTGGTGGCAAGCCGCCGCGTGCTTCCACCTGCAGATGCCCCGTGAGTACGACACGTCAGACGAAAGAAGGGAGGCCGCACCAGAAGATCTCCTTGACCTTGGTCGGGACGTCCTTGATGCCCTCGACGGCGACCCACTTCTTGCACTTGTGGCACTTGCCCTCCATGAGTCGCGTCTTCTCGTGTTTCCCGGGGTTCGCGCGCGATACAGTCCGGAACGCGGTCGGGGGCGAGAACGGACGGCCGGTCGTCGCTGAAATGCCTGTAATATGCACAAATACAGTGTTGAGTCCTGGCGGTATACCGGTATGAAAGAACATACCGTGCGCGTATTGCATATGGTAGCTGTGGTCGGAATCAGTACCAGAGAATCCAGGATCGTACACATGTTACTCTAAAACGGGGGCCATCAATCAGACCAACACAGACGTTGACAGAAAATGGGAACATACCACTTGAAAGCTGAGAATTTCATTGACAGCCACACCTTTTTGCCTTCGCCGCCACGACGTACTTGCTCATGGCAAATGGGGCAAAGCCCAACCTATCACGCCCGACTCTCGTCTACACAGAATATACACTAACTGACGGAACACACCTTCGATGTACCTTTGCCCTTCACAAACCGCGGGGTGTAGAGATCAAGAGCCTCACGGGGTGGGTTCGACATTGCATCGGAGACCTTGGGCACAGTGATCTTGTTCGCGCTGCCAGCAAACATCAATACCAGGCACGTAGAAGGCGCCAACAGGAAGCATACGCTGCAAGTTCCTCATCAATAACCGAGCTGACAGGGAACCGCTTGTAGAAGAGGGGGAAGGTGTCGTAGATGGGAACCCGCAGCGGAAAAGTACGGTTTGGGTAGGATGGGACTTCTTGATCAGGATCGGCATCTTGCGCTTGCTCATGAGTGGCAGAGGTGGATGCGGACAAGGATGAAGAAACAGGGTCAGAAGCAGAGGGCAGAGCAAAAGGAGCACGGACGCCTGGTCCAGTTCGCCGTTTCTTGTATTGAGCAGAAGTGCAACGAGTAGACGGGCGAGCCCGCTTGCGGGTTTTGCGACGCGAGTAGGAGACGGGCTCGTAGTTCTCATCATCGGAGTCCGACGGGGCGAGTATCGGCGAACTTGGAAGCTTGAGCGGAGAAGAGGTACGAGGTACCTCTGCGTATGCACCGCGATGTTGATCGAGTTGGTTCAATATCTCCGCAGCTAAACCCCTCCGGGTATTCCGTGGCATCCCTGACGTTTTGCGATATCTTGGTCTTGAAGGTGTTCCTGGTACAGATATGGCGGGAACCTTAGGGTAGAGCTTGAAGGGAGAAGCCAGTGGTGAGAGAGCGTTGTTACCAGGGGAAGAGGCAGGCGTAGGTTCATGCGATGTCTGAGACGACGCGGCAGGCATTGCAGAAAACAGGGCAGAGGGCGAAGAGGGTATCGACGAGAGGCTGGATAGCGTCGAGGGAGAGGACAGCCGAGGAGCAGGTGGACTGTCGGGTATACGTCGAGTTTTTTGGTACTCTATCAGGGACTCAATCTTGCCGAACAGAGGATGTTCGTCGTCTTCTTCATCGTTCTCAGCAAGTAAATTCTCTGCAGGAGCGCTGGAATGCCGAGAGATGGGCGAGACAGATAGGTCGTTGGCCTGCCAGTATCCAGCGGGAGAGGAGTTGAAGAGTTCATGAAAGGGCGTGCAAGGAGAAAAACGAGTGATCGGCTTGGGCTCGGCCCCAGACAGGTATGCTTCCACAAAGAGAGGGGAACGAGAAGTCGCAGCAGCTGGCAGGAGAGCAGGAGGGGAAAATAGCTTCGGTGCAGAGAAGTCAGCAGGACTGTAAGAGTAGGAGAGGTTGTCGAACGATGTTGATGACTGAGAAGCAGTCTCATTTGAGTTGCGAGAGCACAGACTAGGTGAAAAAAGAAAGATATCGCCTTGGCCAGATGGCCGATAAAAACCTTTGTGAGACTCAGCACCGAGGAATCCTGGGGAGAGCGAGACGTCGAGGGACCCGTTTGGGGCAGCGTACGGCGAAGAGGCCATGTTGTATGCTCGCAGAAAAGTGCCTATAAGGTTTATGATCCCCTACACGATGTTTGAGGCCGGTGCGAGGAAATGATATTGATGGAGGGTGCTGAGTGCGAGACTGTTGATCTTGAGGTCAAGTCCAAAGACTGAGAGTTTCGGGGGACGCGTTGTTTGCGTGTTATTTGGCCGACACTGCCACCCAGAAACGGCCATGGGACGCTTACATAACCGCCCTCCTTAACCCTTTCCTGGTGACACGCTCATCGCTGGCCATGGCTGTCGCATTCGCATCTGCGTTCCTTCTTTCCTTCTTCTGCCTTCTCCAGCTGGCCTTACGGACACATGCCACTGCACTGACTACGGCCATCGGGGCAAATGAACGGCTATGCTTTTACGCAGATGTAGATAAGGCGGGGGAGAAGATTGGCGTACGTGAATACCTTTTGTTCCTCGATACACTCGATTGACCAGTAGGGTCATAGTTCTATTTTGCAGTACGTGTCCGCATCCACGTCATTCTACCAAATTGGTTCTGAAACCACATACGCAGGTCCAATCGGGCGGGTCTTTCGACATTGACTTCGAAGTGAAAGATCCGAATGAGAAGGTACTCCTCGACGGTCAACGCGAACGTCAAGGCGACTACGTTCTGACAGCCAACACTGTTGGAGAATACTCCTTTTGCTTTGAGAATGACATGTCAACTCTTACGGAGAAGCTCGTCGACTTCGACATTATGGTCGAGTCCGAGCCACGGCGTGATCCTCCTGCGAAGCCTGGACAGATTGCGGACCAGACGAGTGCTTTAGAGGAGAGCATATTCAGGCTGAACGGGATGCTGATAAACATCAAGAGAACACAAAAATAGTGCGTGCGGATGTTGCAGCCCTCTGAGCAACGACTCATGTCTGTGAAGCTTCCACACGCGCGAGAACCGTGGCTTTGACCTGGTCAAGTCCACTCAGAAGTGAGTAGTACTCCTCTAATGTGTCACACGTCCCCGATCTCACTGGCAGGAAAGTCGTCTGTTCTGGTACGCCGTGTTGGAAAGCCTTGGTGTTATCGGGATGGCAGTGTAAGTCGCTACGTTGATGCTGGTGAAGATACGAGAGTTGACGTGGTTCGGTTGTGGACAGGTTCCAGGTGTATGTGTTACAAACGTTCTTCACGAAGACAGGGAGACGATACAAGGTGTAAATTATTACGATTCATCACATATACATACTTTTCTTAGTCTTACGAGTGAGGGGGATGGTGTAAGGTGTCCGACTAATAGCGACATGTCAAAACACATGGACAAGTTCCGTTCACGTGTGAATGCGCGACGCGCGCTGGGCGCCTGACAGTACGCCTCCTCAAACCGACACTTGCCAGACGATCGCCTCTCTACGCAGCGGCACAGACAGCGTGTCGCCTGTTTGCATTTCGCTCTTTGAACAATGGCCAACGCTGTACGACGCGCCCTGTCGTACTCTGACCCAAGTGCGACAATCCACGGATGTGATGAGGGCGTTCGTTGGAGGCGGGCGGGATAGTCGCTGTCCTCCGAACCCGCGTCATTCATAAAGTACTGGTCTCCGAGTCCGCGTACCGACTCGGCTCGGATCATAGCGTTCGTGTGTCCGCCATGAGACGCCTTCGCTCTGAAGCCTACATTCATATTCTTATGCATCTCTAACATCAATTTTCCTCATTCGCCCTCCATCCGCCACTCACCTCATCCCGCCCGACTTGAATGTGAAACATGACTGTCCTCCGACGCTCTCAACTCACTCTCCGTCCAGCCCTCCGTCGCCATTACGGCGCATCTTCTCATAGGCAATCAACCAAACTCACCATTGGCATACGCCGCGAAGACCCTCTGCGAATTTGGGAACGCCGCTGCCCACTCACCCCCGACGCCGTACATGATCTTGTCCACAACGACGGCGTCGAAGTGCTAGTACAGCCCTGCGAGAGACGTGTCTTCACTTCCAACGACTTCCTCAAGGTACGCCGCGCATTCGGATGAGTCTTTACACGTCCATCGGCTCATCTGTGCGGTCTCTCTATATGACGTTCTTCCGCGCTAGGCCGGCGCGAAGCTTCACTCAACTCTCCAGCCCGCCCATATTGTCGTCGGCATCAAAGAGACTCCCCTCCTAGAAGTCCATACCGACCCCCTGCCTGCCCCGGGCTCCCCTCGAAACAGCAGCCATGATGCAAATTCCCCTATGGTCCCGCGCACACAAATCATGTTCTCGCACACCGTCAAGGGCCAACTCTACAACATGGAGCTGCTATCCAAATTTCTCGCTTCAGATAATCCAAATGCCCTAAAACAAGGCACTTTGCTTCCAACTTTGATAGACTACGAGTTGCTCACAGGCGAGGATGGGAAACGAACAGTCGGTTTTGGATGGTTCGCCGGAGGTGAGTTGGTCACTTCCTCTTAACGCGGGCAGTTGGCATCAGCCCCAGCATGATCCCTGTGGTCCCCCTGGTTCAGCCCTAGACGGCCTTCCATACTGGCGCGAACGGCCTGGTAGCTTCCTCTCAGTGAAGCATCTCCGTCATGCTCATTGTGTATGTGCTAGTCGTACTCACATATTTCTTTCTGTACAGTGGCAGGAGCGCTAGAGGCTTTATGTGCCATGGCGCATGCACAACTGGAGCTTGGTGTGGCAAGCCCATTTCTTGTGAGTGTCGTTGCAGCTCGGTGTGCCTGATCGAATAGTTCAGTCTGGTCGCCTTGCAGTGGACCCCACGACCGCACACGCATCCTTCGTTGGCGTCTATCAGGTCCACACTCCGAGACGTGGTCGGAGCAGAGATCGCGACCAATGGCACGCCGAAGAGCCTTGGGCCTCTTGTTGTCGGTGTCACCGGGTAGGTAGTCTCCAGAGCTCACCCACACCCAGATGCGGAAGGCTGCTGTGCTCATGTGTTGCTGAGACAGTACTGGCAAGGTGGCTGAAGGCGCCCTTGCACTTCTGGACGGCCTCCCCATCCAACATATCCGCGTGGATCAACTACGAAACATTGTCACAGATCCCAGTAAGTGGATACTTCCTCGTATGTATGCTATTGGTCACTCACGTATGCTCGGACCAATCATTCAGACACGGATCTCCATAAGGTAAAGCTCATCGACTGCCCTGAACTCCAAAGGCTCTGTTAACGAGCTCGGATAGATTTACGTCTTGCACGTTCATGCCAAGGACTACTTCTCACGACGAGACGGTAGAGCGTATGACCGTTCTGACTACTACGCCCATCCAGACCAATATGTCTCCGAATTCCACACCAAGATAGCCCCCTACCTATCGCTCCTGCTACATGGTGCAGGCTGGGCCCCAGGGTTCCCCCGGGTCATGACGAACGAGCAGCTCACTACTACACTTGAAATTGCACGGACACTTGGCAAAGGCCGCTTTGCATGTGTCGGAGACATTAGCTGCGACGTAGGGGTACGTAGCAATCTCATACATCTCTCACAATCGTCCTTGTATGACGGTTTCCTGACGTTCGATTTTGACCCGGTACAGGGCGGCCTTGAGTTCCTATCTCGCCATACGACGCTCTCTTCGCCATATTTTGTTGCTCGCCCGGCCACATTACCGGCGCACTTGCCCTCTGTGACGATGATGGCAGTCGACATCCTCCCCACCGCTCTCCCGCTCGAGGCGTCGCAGCATTTCTCCGACGCGTTCCTCCCTTATCTCCGCTCCGTCATCTCCGGATACACCGGCCGGGAAAGAAAGGACCATGATCCCAGCTCGAAGACGAAAACGAGAGAGGCCCTGCGACGCGCGACAGTGGCCAGTGGCGGACAGCTGAGCAAGTCGTTCGAGTGGTTGCGAAACCCACTGGGAGTGTGGAAGGAGAGCCTTCGCAGTGCTCCCAACTCTCCCTCATCTGACGCTGCCCGGGCTCAATCCCAAACGAAGAGCGCGAACGAACCAGTAGGGCAGAGGGATCGCAGAGCGCACATCGGGGTGCAGCCGAAGAAGAACGTGTTGATGCTGGGGAGCGGGATGGTTGCGCCGCCTGCTGTTGCCGAAATTTGCAGTCGACCAGACGTACGGCTTGTCGTTGGTGAGTATCCCTCTCTTCATCCTCTTCTACTAGCGTCACCTTCGTCCGCAGCGAGCAACATACTGACGGATGCGGAGCGTCTGACTGCGCCTTATCCCAACGCGACACCCGTGCTTGTTGACATGAGCGACTTGGCCGCCGTGGATCAGTTAGTGGCCGAGGCGGATGTTGTTATCAGGTGTGTTCACGTCCAACAGCGCCAGCTTGCAAGAATGCTTATGCTGTATTTATATTCCAGTCTTCTGCCGGTGCCGTTCCACCCATCGGTAGCGGAGTCATGTATCAAGAACCGAACGCACCTCGTCACAGCTTCGTACATTTCCCCGGCAATGCGTGAATTCCACGATCGGTACGTCCAGTTTATAGTTTATAGGCAGTACAATCATCGCACGAGCTGGGACAAACTTTGATTTTGTGCAGTGCTGTCGCCGCTGATGTCCTCCTTATGAACGAAATTGGGCTCGACCCGGGCATCGATCACTGTTCGGCACTCTCGCTCATGGACACCCTGCGCGCTCAGAACAAAGATATAATCTCTTTCACATCGTTCTGCGGGGGCTTACCTGCACCGGAGGACGCGGAGGTGCCACTAGGGTATAAGTTCAGCTGGAGCCCTAAGGGTGTATTGACTGCGGCGTTGAATGCTGCGCGGTTCAAGCTCCATGGCAAGGTGTGTAATGTCTCATCATGTGAATTCAAGCCGCATCGATTGACGAAGAAGCAAATGCACAGGAGCTCGAGATTCCAGGAGACGACCTGCTGAAGACATACTTCCCTAACATCCCCCTTTCCCCCGTGCTTAAATTCGAAGGTCTCGCGAACCGCAACAGTCTCCCCTATGCTGACGTCTATGGGCTTCAGCCTCTCTCCAACATCCGCACCCTCTTTCGAGGAACCCTGCGCTACCCCGGGTTCGCAGATCTCATGCATGCATTCAGATCGCTCGGTCTCCTCGACACATCCACATCAGTGACACTGTCCTCCTGGGACAAACTGGCGCTCCAGGCATACCAGAAGAAGATGGGCATTCTCATCCAGGACGACCCCGCATCCGCACGGTCGGCACTCGACGACATTGTCCCCCTCGCACAACGAGACAGCATTCTGCAGGCGCTCCACTGGCTATCAGTCGTCCCCCCGTCCATCTCGGAGCACTCCGCTCACATTACACACGACCCATCCTTTGACCCGTCCCTCCCGCCCCTCCCCAGCAAACCAACGAGCCCGCTCGACCTCTTTGCAACATTGCTCACACACAAGCTGCGGTACGCCCCTCACGAACGCGACCTCGTCGTCCTCTCGCACGAGATCATAACCAAGCCGCGGGGGACACCCTCCGCAAGCGAGGCGCACGAGGAGATCCACACGTCCTCGCTCGTCGCGTACGGGACCAAGGATGCCTCGGCAATGTCTCGCACGGTCGGGTTGCCCGTCGCGTTTGCGGCACTGCAGATCCTCGACGGGGGTGTGTGCGCACGGGGAGTGCAGGGCCCGACGGCGCGGGAGGTGTATGCGAACGTGCTGGAGCGGCTCGGGGAGGCGGGGCTGCGAGTGAGGGAGAGCTCAAGGAGGGTGAGTGCGCCGATGGTGGGATCGGGGTGTGTGGGAAGTGTAGAGGAGGCGCTGGGAGAGCGGTGGAAGAAGATCATGCAGGCATAATGCAGGGGTAGGCGGGCAGCGTTGTGCGCGACTTGCAGTTCGGGACGTTTGCTATTTATCACATCCTGTAGAGTACGAGTCTGCGTTTCGACACCGTTTTGCTGATGTGAATGATATTCTGTGGTGGGGGCCACGTTCCTTCGTCACCCTCACCCCTCTCAGACTGCGCTCACTCGCTGAACCTAGCTCATACTATGACGCTTGTCTCATCCTTCGCTCTCTCGCCTCGTACGACCGATGATGTCTGTGAGGCAGCATCGATAAGTTCATGTTCAGTGGCCTGATCAAGGTCCGAGTCTCTGAGGCCTGGTGGCAAAGAATTCGGAAGCCTTGAAAATATTCAGTTAGACTCGAGACCTCAAACGGCACCAGTCACTGACCTACTGAAGTGTTGGGTTCGCTCACTGTGGAAGAGAGTAAACGGGCAGTCTGACTTACAGCCACCCACCAAGCTCGAACCTCGTCCTTCCCCCCATCCTAAGATCATATGTACTGTCTGCCTAGGGGAGACTAGCTCGAACCGTCAGCCATTGGAAAAGAAGTACGCTGCACAATGCCGCGGCCGGTTGAGGACGGCATTTCAAGAAGCGGCACGACTTAAGTCTATAGGGTTATACCATATTGCATAGCCTTCTATGGGCATTTATCATTGTCTAGCTCAATAAGTAACATGTTACCATTCTCTATCATAGCGTGTCCAATTTCCTGATGAAACACTGCGAGCTCCAACCCATCGGAGTCTTCCATTCCTCGCCGCCCAGCTGTTCTGACTTATATCAATTTACTTCCCCAGCGATGCAGTGAAACATGATACGCGATGGCAACAATCTTTTGTCTGTACCATTTCACTATGTACAAGGCTCAAGCCGCGTCGTATGGCACCAACACATCCAACAGTGGACGCCGTCCTACCTCCGAGGTGGAAGTCCGATACATCATGCAGACAAACTTTCCGAATCACACACAACGGATATGTCTTTCATCATGGCCCCATTTATCCTATTTGAATGTGCGACATTGCTTCCGAGGGCTTCGCCCCACTGTCCAAGAATACACCTTCAAACACGCGGTGTAAGGCTATACCGCTGCCATGCCGGCTCATCTGACCTTGATCTCCAATAGATATGGAAGATAATCGGGACCCGGTCGTGGTATAAGACGGACCCTCTCTAGAGTGGTGAGCTCTCACTCACTGGTCTCAATCCCCAGGCAGCTACTACTAACCTGATGTCTTCCCCAGATACTGATATTCAGACGCTTGTGGAAGAATACAACATTGCGTGAGTACATTTTATACATGAACTGCTCCTAGTTTCTCGAGCTGACGGTCTACGTAGGTTCGTCGATAACCATTGCATTCTCGCAGCTGCAGGTATATTGACTTATTACCCATTGATCTCTTCATCTCTGACGATCATACTTTACTACCTCCTGGCTTAGTGTTCTTCATCTATGAATGTATAATCACCTTCGAGAGTGAAGTACAATACTTTCTAAAGCGCAAGGTGACAGGACCGTCACTCTTGTTTCTCGCAAACAAGTATATCTCGCTGGCAAGTTACGTCGTTACACTGGTGCTTTTCCTCCCCATAGCTTCTGACGAGGTACGTAACACGAATAGCTGTCTCTTACGCCACGTGCTAATTGGGGGGAAGAGGTTTGAATGTTCCAGACATACTTGGTCAAGCGGCCAACTGATGTCACCGTACTAGTTGCTCGATCGTACAGAGGGCGGCTGTAGCTCTCCAATTCATGCAGTATCTGCCCTGGGCAGGTCAGCCGGACATACTTTTGGCTAGAAACTGGGCTAACCTACACATACAGTGTTCTCCGCACTTCGAGCATTTGGGTTAACCCAACGATGGCCCCTCGCCACTCTAGTCTTGTTGCTCTCCCTTGCTCCAGTTGCCGTCGACTCTGTATGCCCTTCATTATGATCTAGTGGCTTATACTCATTGTTTGATCAATCAGAGCAATTTCGCTTTCGGAGTCAGTGGATTCAATGATCCCTTCTTCGGCTGCAGCGTGTTCATCAATGTCCCTCCTAATTTGCCTTTGAAGTGCGCCTCCATAAATTGAGCCTCAATCTATAACTCACGAGATTCCCTCATGTACGACAGATGTATGTCCAGTGCACTGTTCAAACCACCAGTCATCTGATGTTGGGAAAGTTGTGATCATATCGAGATCATGCTTAATCGTTGCAGATGTCCTGTTGATCATCGCGACGTTGGCGACTGCGAGTAACGCAAAGGGAATGCTGCAATCACTCATAGAAAGGCCCTATTCTTTGACATCCATCGTGCTGCGCGACGGTGAGTACCCAGCGTTACGGTAATCTGACTGGCAAAGCAGGAATTGAGCTTTGACGAACAATCCAGGCGCAATCTATTTTATGTGAGCGCGGTTTTTTTCCAAGCCCACTCTTCCTCTCAACAGTCTGATGATGAAGGGTGCTCCTCGTGTTGAATGTGCTGCATCTCGTCCTGACGGTGCTCACCGTGCGTCCAATCTAATTGGCTATACCCTGCACCTATGTATCTTGCTTATATGTTCTCCTAACAGATTTTTGAGCTCGCTGGAAACGCCAGTGTGATCACTAGCTTCACAGAGCCGTACGCTCGTATGCGATTCTTCAACTGTCCATGTCATAGTGATGTTTCCCGTCTTCTAGCCTAACAGCCTGCCTGGTTCTTCGCTTCCTGGTCAATCTCCAAGAAGCTGCCAGCCAGACGAGAGATGTCACCGATAATCCTGATCATTTACAGCTCTCTATCGGTAGCAATGACACACTCATGTTTGCGAGGATTGTAGGGTCAATAGGTCATCGGGACCGTCCCGAGGAGTTGGATTATGTAGGAAATGAGGAAGCAGCGACTGAGGGTGGAGAGAGGGAGGAGAGCACTGGGAATGGAGTCAGGCGTGGCCATGACACTTAGGATTCTCAGTATCGTTCAACTGCACTATATTTCATGTACTTCAAGAAGTTGGTATCAGAAACCTGTTGTTGCTGTTCTACAGTACCGTAAGAAACAACATAAGGCGCACTAGTACTACTACTAAGTGTACATAGTACAACCGTGTCCAAACCTGTGAGACTGGCGCGCGACGCACTAATATTATTATTCTTTATTGTGTGTTTTTTGGCGAAGATCACGTGTCCGCGTCATCCGTTTTCTGAGGATGCCTCTCGAAAGTAAGTAACTGTGGAGAGTACTAACTGTTTCCAGACACCGCTCTGTCTGCCTCAGCTCACGCTCATCCCCCCTCGCGAAAGATGAGTACGCAGCCCGCAACACGCATACCACATCTTGCGGCAAACGCTGGTCGCAGCGTTCGTCGCACCGTGCCAGCACCTCAACGGAAACCACTCAAGCGCGACGACAAGGGCCTCCCCATCCCCCATGTTAACATCATCGTCCGAGACACCCACCGCAGTCGTCTCGCCGAACACTACTACAACACTCTTCAGGATGACCTCCTCTACATGACCTACATCCACGAGCCCAACCCTCGCAAGCCACCTCGTCCTGTTCGTCTCATGTACGACCCCACCGACCCGTACACAAAACACCGTTACAATCCTCCACTCGGTGGCAATCGTTGGTCGAAGCAGCCTCCCCCTCTCTCCTCCTACGACAACATTGTCCAGCTCGAACGCATCCAGATTCACAGCCAGATAAAGCAGGCTACTGCGAGTCGCACCAACCTGCTAGGGCCCATCATGGCCCTCCGTGCCATATCAGGCGCGACAGACCAGGGTGGAGGGCAGCACACGGCCGAAGGTGTTCAGCTGGTCAAGGGCCGGAAGAACCTCCAGGGTTGGGTACGTCCGGGCCTCCCCGTCGGAGTCAAGGTCGACCTGAAAGGCCCTCAAATGTGGGACTTTCTCAGTGTCCTCGTCGAGTTTGTCCTCCCCCGTCTCCGCGACTTCCAAGGCATCCCCCTTGAAGGCCCCTCGCAGCGTTTAGACAAGCCTCATTCGGCTTCTGGGGTCGTCTCTTTCGGTCTTCCGCCCACAGCGCTCGGGCTCTTCCCCCAGATCGAAGTCAACTATGACTCGTATCCCCAGACGTTTGGTATGCACATACACTTCGTCACCAGTGCCAAAGGCGTTGGAGCGCAAAACCGTGCTCGAGCGTTGCTCTCGGGCTTCCAGATCCCGTTCACACGATCGTAGGGTAGGGCGCGTTCATTGCATATGGTCTGTGGACTAGTCGCTGATTAGAGCCTCAGGTTTACTCATACTAGATGTAGTATATCTGCTAATAATGTCATTACTGTCTCCTGACGTCAAGCCATTGAAGAAGGCTTGCGCGCACATCCTTTTACACTTGCAACTGCTCGACGCAAATTTCCGATGGGCCAGCGGCCCAATGCCTTGCAAACACAGCATTTCTCCTGGGATTCGGGATCTACCCGAACTTAGCCAGGATCGTGTGTGTGTGTCGCCGAAGTGCCGCGTATCATGGACGTAGGCCTTGGCAGTGCGTTTTAACCATGATTGCGCTGCATTGACAAAACGAACAACGACAATTTCTCCTATCTACATGTCTTTGTGAAGGCAGGGGAAATGTAGATGTAAAAGCCACAATAGCAAGCAAGAGGACCGCTTATATGTAGCACCAGGACTGGGACATGGGACATTGCACAGAATGACAGAAATAAATGGAGAGATCGCATTCCCCAGTTCAAGACGTTTACAGAACACGCCAGCTGAGCAATATGAGCGCATCAAGAGATTGAGAGACAGCGAACAGCGCAAGATTATACGTGGATGAGCAACATCACAACTTTTTCGACTTCTTACCGAGCACCTCGTCCTTCGCGCTCTTCACCGCTGGCTTGCTTCCCACCACTTTCTCTTTCTTCTTCTCTCCGCCCGTCCCACGCCGCTTCTGCTTCCTCTCCTCCGGGGTCAAGGAGGACGCAGCAGCAGCAGTAACGGGCTTATCTGTCTCAGCCGTGCTTTCCTGCTGCTTCTGTTTGCGTTTCTTCTTCTTCTCCACAGGCGCACCCTCAACAACCTCAGGGACAATCTCGGACTCCTGCAATTTCGTGACCTCTGGTGCAACTTCAGCCACGACCGCGGCAGACGCCTCCGTCTCTGAGGTCTTCTTGGAGCGCCGCCTCTTCTTCCTACTCGGGGTCTCCGACGTCCCAATGGCGCTAGTGTCTGCTTCAGGCTGGGCGGCCAGCTTCGCAATGGCGGTAGAGACCGGGGTGTCTACGACGGCACCCTTGGACCGCTTCTTGCGCTTTGCGGGGGCCTCCCCAGCAAGCCCGTCTGCGGGGGTGTTTGGAGGTACAGCACTGACCGCGGCGGCAGCGGGTGTTGCGTTGTCGTCGTAGAAGTCCACGGCGGACGCGCGGGCTTTCTTCCTCTTCGATACTGACGGAGTCACCGGCTCTGCAGGAGCAACAGATGCAGAAGGGGCAGCTGAGGGATCTGCGGCAGCTGCCAGGGACGCGCGCGCTTTCTTGCGCTTTTCTTTCTTCGTCGGTGTTGCGGCAGCAGCTGGAGCAGCAGCAATTGTAGGTGTAGGTTCGGACTTTGACTTGCGGCTCTTTTTCGCGGTTGGCTCAGACGTGGAAGGTGTGGGCTGAGCGACAGCGATGGGTGTTGCAGCCTTCGCCTTCTTCATCGGCTTATCCTCCGCCTCTTCCGCTGCCCGCTTCTTGCCCTTGCCCTTGACTGGTCTCGGTTCGGGTTGGGGCGCCATCTCCTCGTCTTCCTCAGACGCACTCTCTCCATCATCCATCTCCGCATCCTCATCCTCACCCAGTTTCGCGACGAGACCGTCCCATCTCCCCCCGGCGTCCGCGCCAAGATCACATTGCCATATAGGAAGCGCCGCAGAGTGGTTGGTCTTGATGAAGAAACTCTGGATGTTGTCCCAGCCGCCCTTCACGTGCTTGACGACTTCTGGTAAGGCGGTCTGCAGGTTGGCGAGGACCTGCGCGGGTGTCTGGGAGACAGCGCCAACTTTGATAGAACTATAGAACGTTGGAATTAACAGCAATGATGCTTTTATATGAAAAAAGTTACTCACGCGCATGTTCCCTGATTTTGGTGGAAGTAAGTAGAGGATATTGCGCGCTCAAGCTCACCCTTGAGATTTTTGCGGGTTATACAGACAGGGATGGGCTGCCTGCACGAACAGGGCTGAGTTATGGGTGGAATATAAGCAAAGAGGAACGTACTTCTTGGCTTTGAAGAATATTTTGCCGAGCAGCGCAGGAAGCAGAGGAACTACCCGTTCGTCTGCCAAGAACATTCCGTTCTCGTTCAGCAACATCCGCCTCGCCTCAAACGGCTTCCACTTCCCCTTCAGGTGCCTAATATCCACCACACGCGAGATGAATTTGATGCCCTGGGCGGCGATGAGGTCCTTGTACTCGCGCTGCGGGTCCTTGGTGATCAAGCAGACTGGTGTCGTTCGTGGATCGACCATGGGGTATTTCACGGATCTGGTATTCACAGATTGGCGGTGACCATGCAAGCGCACAAACAGCATACATACATTCTGGCAGGTTTAAGTTTCTTTTCTGGATGCATGGCCTTGGTATTGACGACAAGCCAGACATTTTGCTCCTTGCCTGGTAGCAGTTGAGTTTCGGCCTTATCTTGCTCATGTTTTGTGGCGTGTG
This sequence comes from Lignosus rhinocerotis TM02, assembly GCA_000743315.1. Classification (NCBI taxonomy): domain Eukaryota; kingdom Fungi; phylum Basidiomycota; class Agaricomycetes; order Polyporales; family Polyporaceae; genus Lignosus; species Lignosus rhinocerus. Next base: position 31,487 of record KN050041.1, on the reverse strand, counting down.
CGAGGAGTGCATCGACGGCACGTTTGCACTGTTGTACTGATACGTGCCCGTCAATGAGGTTCACGGACATTGTGGAAGAGTTAAGGGAAGTGATTAACGCAGCTTCCGGGGATGCAGCACAAGACGCAGGGCACAACGGGCGCTTACCCAAATTTCCCCAGCAGATCTGAGATATTGATGCGGTCCGGTATCCGGCAGCGCTTGTCGAGAACGCGTGAATATGTGGCGCTTAAGCATGATCAGTGAGGGACTCAGACTCGGCCTTGACTGGGACCATGCCAGTGCTTAGTACTTGTCTCTCTTGACTTGCTTTGAATACTCGAGTGTGGACGCAATCCCAGCCACTGGACCTCAGCCGTTGAGACATCGAACAAGTAATGCCTCGCCGTTGTCGCGTGCACTTTGTCTCTCTGCACTCTTCTCTCGTAAATCTCCCCATATCCCTCTACGGTCCGCTCGTAGAGCGGGGCATAGTGAGTTCACCACTTTGCACCACGTCTGTTTCTCTTCAAGATTCTGACGAACCCCTCAAGCGTCCACAGGGCCTTGCAGTCCATGTTACTCTCGTCTCGAGTAACAAGTCCACCCCAAAGAATGCCCCAAGCAAACCTGAGGCGTATGTCGGCTGGACCGGCATGGCCTCCGCGTCCTCGCTAGCCCATTTCAACTCCGGAGATGCAAATGAGAAAGGGATGGAGACCGTAGAAATAGATCCACAGTATGCCGAGGGATTAGGCTTCGCTTTGGGCGACGTCGTACGACCAACGTCTCGTCTTGCTCTCGATGTCTGCTGACCCTTGCATCTCGTCTCGTACCAGGTTGAGATTGGTCTCCTCCATGATCTTGCGTATGCCAAGTCTGTTGCAACTGAACCTGCCACATCCGACGACTGGGAGATCTTGGTCAGTGCGTACCCTGTATCCCGAGGCCCTCTTGTTTACAAGTCGGTATGGCTTCTTAATCACCTCGTACCTCCAGGAGCTCCACGCGTCTCATGTCGAGTCCACTCTGCTGTCGCAAGTCCGGGTTGCCGTCGTTGGTCAGGAGATTGACGTATGGGTTCTTGGCAGGACGAGAGTACGCCTGAACGTCGGTGAGTCAAGTGCGCATAAAATACATCATCTCCTCCTTGTTCACTCTCAGCCTAGTCTCTCTGGAACCCTCTTCAGGGAAAGCACTACTCCTCACGAACAGCACCGAAGTCAGCATTGCCCCCAAACTGCGACCTAAGGCCAAGGCTCTAATGACAGGCTCAGATTCACAAAATGCGAACGGGACCACCTCGCAGAGTGCCACCGTTCCTGAGAAGACCAAGAATGCTCGTCCTGTTCGAACATTAAGACTTCTGCCACAACGCTTCCTCTCCGGCCCTACGACCTTGGCGTCCGCAGGTCAAGAAGACCCAGTGGCATATGTCTCATACAAGAGTCTCCTGTCTCTTTATCCTCGGACATCCTCGATCCCGCAACTAAGAGGCTGGAGAGCAACTGTGCGACGCCTAGCTCCGCCAGCGAACCCTGACAAGGAGGCTACTTCGAGTTCCCCTGTCGTCCCGCCCGTCCCTCGTGTGCTAGTTCCTCATAACGAAGCCTTCTCCTCAAAGGTCACAACGATGCCCACCTCGAAAAACGAGGTATTGGTGGTCTGGTCACCAGAGGTATCCGTTCCAGATGGACATGTTGCGATGCAGCCAGCCTGCGACAATGCGGAGGACTGGGACCTAGTTCGGTAGGTTATGGCGAGAACGCTGACCGTAGTCGTCCTCATCGAACTGCATCACAGCCTGGTCTTCTTGAGAGAGGACGGCAGTCATCCTATACCTGCTTATCACGCAATTGACACCACCAAAACTATCAAGTATGATGCTCCGCACACTCACTCCAACACCACGATGTGGCTTATCGTTATTTAGACACTCTGGGAGTCGCTCGCACGGGCTAGCCGGTGTCGAGGAGATATTCGAGACATGCACCCAATTCTGCTTGACGTCGTTTGCCCTTCATGCGTTTAGCCAACGTGTAACAGGAGGTATCGTACGATTTCATCTGTGTACTCCTCCTCGCTAACACTCTACCCGTCGTAGTTCCTGGACTACTGGTAACCGGTCGGAGTGGCGCAGGCAAGACAGCACTCCTGCATGCAATCTCAAAGGCGATGCAGGATGACCCGCGCACGCTTTGCTGTAAGTCGCAAATACTTCACAAGAGGGCACTTCGTAAGGAATATATACATGTAGATACACTCTACGTCGACCTCAGTCGTCACGCCGGGTCGTCCATAGCCAAAGTCCGGTCACATATGAAGCACTGGATGGAGAAGGCGTCTTGGCACAAGCCTTCGATACTTGTGCTTGACAACATCGACAAGCTCATGGGCACAGAGCTGGAGGTACGGCGTTGTCGCCTCAGACGCCGACCCAACTCTTCTAACGTAAACCTATAGCACGCCGACTCATTCCATACACGACACATCACAGAGCTCTTCCTGGCAGTGTTTGGCTCCTCCGCCCGCTCAGCTGCGCCGAACGCCAGGGGCATCGTCGTTCTCGCCGCGGCAGAGTCCCAAGCAGCGCTCCATCCGCTTCTAAACTCGTCGCACCTGTTCAAGGAAGTCGTTCATCTCAAGCCTCCCTCCAAAGATGCTCGCAAGGAGGTAAAGAATGCCTGAATATGATGTTCGCACAATATGACAGCACTTACTCTGCCTAATTGCGAACAGGTCCTCGCGCACCTAGTCAAAGAGCACATGGACTCGTCCGACATCACCCAAGATCCATCCGCCCCGCTCAACTATACCGCCCTCGCGACTCAAACAGAGGGCTACTCCGTGACGGACCTCAAGGACCTGGTCGCCCGTGCGGTCCACCGCGCTGCCATCCGTTCCTCACCGCTTGATAGCTATGAAGGCTTCCAGCAGGTCAGTCCTTCGTACATACCATCTCGCCCATTCTCGGGATCTGTGTGAACATTCCTTGGGACCACTGACCCAAGACTCATCCTCGCGTGCAGACAACGCTCACTCCAGCCGACTTTGCGAGCGCACAAGTCGACTTCGTACCACACTCGCTCCGGGACGTCAAGCTTCAGAAGTCCGACATCGCCTGGGCGGACATCGGAGGTCTGTCTTGCTTTTCTAATTTTGATTGGCTGCCAGCGATCCGAAACGTGGCGGCTGGCGGTTGTCGTGTCGCTGTAGTATTGAGGGCAGGCGGCGCTGACTGGCGTGCCATTCATAACGCAGGTCTTCGAGAAACGAAGCGTGTGCTACGCGAGACGCTCGAGTGGCCAACCAAGTACGGACCTATATTCGCGCAGTCGCCGTTGCGTCTGCGCTCGGGGTGCGTTCTCGTTCTATCCTAGGTTTCCGCAGTGGGCTTGTCGCTGATTTGTTCGTATTTTTGTTCTACCTGTCTACAACGGTCTCGGACATCGATCTTGCGATGTTCTACGTCGATGTGGTCGACGGATAGGCTGTTGTTGTACGGCTACCCGGGCTGCGGGAAGACGCTCCTAGCTTCGGCGGTCGCAAAGGAATGTGGGCTCAATTTCATTAGCATCAAAGGCCCAGAGCTGCTCAACAAGTACATTGGTGCGAGCGAGAAGTCTGTGCGTGTCCCGATCAGTGCAGATGCGTGGTGCACTTTCACGGACTTACAGAGAGTCGTTGGGGGAGTAGGTGCGCGATCTGTTCGAGCGGGCGAGTGCGGCGAAGCCCTGTGTGCTATTCTTCGACGAGTTTGATTCGATCGCGCCAAAGAGGTGCGGCGAACCATGATCACTATCACCCCTCACAAAGTTGTGTTAACCTCACAAAACGCGTTCACGTTCACAGAGGACACGATAGCACCGGGGTCACGGATCGGGTCGTGAACCAGATGCTAACCCAGATGGACGGTGCGGAAGGCCTCGATGGCGTGTACGTCCTTGCAGCAACAAGGTTTGTCTGCTCCGCGTTCCTCGCCCCCGAATATAGCATTCTGTACCCCTGCGTTCTCTCCAAGTTCCAAGCTGCCCGCACCTGCCCGCCGTGTCGATGACCGACCAAAAGCACGACTGACTGTTCTTGCTCCTGCAGTCGACCCGACCTTATCGACTCCGCCCTCCTCCGGCCCGGACGTCTCGACAAGTCCCTCCTATGCGACATGCCAGATGCCGCCGAGCGCCATGAAGTACGTCTCTCCCCAACCCTCGCTTCTGTCCCCGGTCGCGCCTTCCCACCTTCTCGCTTCTCGTCTCCCACGCGAAACGGGGTAACGGGGTACGGGACGCTAAACGCAAACCTCTACCGCAGATCCTGGAAGCGCTCGGCCGGAAAGTCGCGTTCGAGCCCTCTATCGATCTCCTCGCGCTCGCGGACGCGACTGACGGGTTCTCGGGCGCGGACCTCCAGGCGCTCGTGTACAACGCGCACCTCGAGGTCGTGCATGACGCCATCTCAGCCCTCCCTTCAAGTTCAAGCGGTGCTCCCGATTCTCGGCCCAAGGTGAACGGAACGGGAACCTCGCCTGGGGATGATGTACGGATCAAGTACACCGTGCTCGGAAAGCAAGCGGGAGACGGTGGGAGAGTCAGATCGCGCGCGGAAGAGTCGGTGTTCCAACGACGGGTACGTCCGTCTGTGGCTACCCCAGGTGGCGCCCGTTTCCCCGCAATGTGACATGCTAAAATTGATCTGGGCCCCCACATACAGCTGCAGCGCATTCTGGCTGCATCTTCAACCGACGCGCACGGGGCTCGAGAACGCAAGGAGGGCCCATCAAGAGGCGCGGATTCGGGAAAAGCCAGGGCGGTGAGTGATGGTCGTGTTCTCGTCCTTGGAATTCAAACTCGATTTTGCGTTCTCCGGCCGTGCCTTTGAGCGGTCATCCACTCACCCTCTTTCCATTATGTTACGCCATGCCTAATCGGGATGAGGGGCCCAGGGAAGTACTGACATACGCGCGCCTCGCAGAGACATGAGATCAAGCGCGAACACCTGGAGCGGGTGCTCAAGGTCACACGGCCGTCCGTCCCAGCAGAGGAACGCGAACGGTTGCGGCGGATGTGAGTGTCTGTTACGCGTCTACGGCATGGTGAGACTGACTGTACTCTCTCACGCGCATCATTGTCCGCCGTCTGGAACACGCGGGGCTGCCAATGTGTGGTTGGACGTATGTTCGCAGATACGGAGCATTTGTCGCTGATAGGAGCGGCAATCTGCCTGTGCCGCCAGAGGCGGGAGGGATTGGAAATAGGGCGTCGTTGGCGTAAGAGGCGTACGATTGGTAGGTAGTACGTACTGCACCGAATTAGTGCAGTATGGAACCTGGTTCGAATGGTTCATGAAGAAGGATCGCCGCGTTCTGAAGGTTCGGATAGTCCGAGGGAGAGGTATCTGCAGTGCCTGCTCAGACCGAATGGAGGGATGTCGGCCATGTGCGATTACGAGGATGTGCCCAGTCAACAACGATTCTCGCGTCGAGTCAGGGAGTTTGTATCGCGAGGTCCGGGGACAAGGCGAGGACGGAGCTTGAGCGGAATTCACATGAACATTCCAAGACAAACGCAGGAAACGACCGTCGTGCACTGAACCAGGTTGTAGGACCTCGGAGCGTAAACGGAGATCACGTGACTGTATCGGCTAGAACCGGGGAGTGGAGGAGTGCGGGGTAGTGAAAACTAAAAGACTTGGCCAGGGGCCCAGGGCTAAGCGCACGAATCGCTATCCGTCCTTTCCTTGCTCTTGCTCTTCGTCGTCCCTCTCTCTGCCCTCAATCCTCCCCTCTCCCTCCGTCCTCACAACTGTCGGCGTCCTAGTCGTCGCCGGAGTCCACGAGCGATGAAGACAATTCATAAACGCCTCCACACCATCCTTCCACGGCCCCCACTTGGCTCACCTTCGACCGCATCCCCCTCCCAGTTCCCCCTCTCCCGTATTCGCTCTAACTCCGCTTCCTCCTCGCGCTCCCTCTTCACTTCCTCCCAAATTGCCTTCCTCGATGCCGCACAACCTCCCCCGCCACCCCCGAGCTCACGCGGCCATTCCAATGTATTAGTGCAAGGCTCCCGTGTCGCCGCAGAGGTCCGAGCAGAGATCGAGGGCTACACCACCAACCAGTCTTCCCAGCAGCAGTCCGGCCACCTGCCCTACTCGCTCGCCCTCACCTTGGGGCAGTCTGAATCCTCCTCACACCTCCCCCTGTCTCCGTACAACCCGTTTCTCCCATATCAGTCTCTATTACCGCTCTTCGTCTACTCGGCAAAATCTCAGGAGGCTCCCGCCCCGGACCATCGCAAAAAACGCCAACGGACACGTTACCACCTTGACGTCGGTGCGTACGGCATCCCGAAGCGCTCTCGTGGGCCCGTAGTCGCCGGACGAGATGGACATGGTCGGTTTGACGTCCGTCCAGAGTCTCATCAAGAACTCGGGCGTGCCGTCCAAGTTGGCGAGGATGCGTACTTTGTGCGGGACAATGCGATGGGAGTCGCAGATGGCGTGGGAGGATGGGCTAGGCTTCGCCGCACAGGTATGCCCATCTGACGTCAGACATGCTACTTGACCGACTGATAGCTATTCGTTGTGTAGCAAATACAACAGAGCCCTCGGCAAGCGCGCTTTTCGCGCGACGACTGATGCATTTCTGCTCGGAGGAGGTGGATGCAGCTAGCGAACAGTCGGAACAAGCGTACGTCCCCAATGACTTCTGTCACTTCAAGTCATTGACTCATCGTCACTCAGTTTGGCAGATGCGGACCTATATCCAGATGCCGACCACGATCTCTACGCAGACCTGGAGGAGTCGTTAGAGGAACTCGAAGACGGGCTGGATGTGCTCATGATCCTAGAGAGGGCTTACGAAAAGGCGCTTCGCTCACACGTTTGCCCAGCAGACCAGGACAATCCGTCTGGGAGCTCACGATCACCCTCACCGTCTGACAGCAACCCAGAGCCCGTCTCTGTATCCTCGTCGTCCACAGGCGTTCCTCCGCCCAAACCTAATCCATCGTTCGCGCACGAGCCTGCCCCCGGTTTCGTCCCTTTGTTCGAGGGTTCCTCGACTGCACTTGTAGCAATTCTCGAGCACCCGGCATCACGTCCACAGAAGTCTTTAGGTGATACCGCGTTATTCAACCCTCAACCCGTATCCAGCAAACCGGCTCAACCCGAAGTCAGCACGGATGGCGCAGTTATCCGCATAGCCCACCTCGGAGATTGTATGGGAATGCTCATTCGCGGTGAGGAGATCGTGTGGCGAACGGAGGAGATGTGGTGGAATGTGAGTGTCATTTTACCTCTGGTGGCTACTCATGTCTCATCGTCTGATTGTATATCACGATTCAGTTCAACACCCCGGTCCAGCTCGGCCCGACCTCATCGACAAAACCGCATGACGCCCGGATATTCACGATCCCCGTGCAGGAGGATGATATCCTGATCCTCGCCTCTGATGGGCTCTCCGATAACCTATGGGACACGGATATCCTCGATGAGGTCGTTCGCTTCCGCCGCTCTTTCATGGGTTCGTCTGCTTCTGCTCAGGACTCCGAGAAGAAGGACGTTGCCTTTGCCTCACCAGCTGGTGCGAGCGCCACATTCCGGCGAAGCACACTTGCCGGCATGCTTAGCGAGGCACTGTGCTCGCGCGCGAAGCGCGTGTCGGAGACACGCGGTACACGGAAGGGTCATGTTGATGCTGTGGGCAACGGCACGAGCGGGGCAAGCGCCAATGGTGCGCAGACGGAGCACGACGTGCCATTCGCGCGGAGGGCGCGAGAGCAGGGAAAGCTATTTGAAGGCGGTAAGCCCGATGGTGAGTCTGTCACGCTCAGTTGCCTCAATGTCTCGTGCTGACCATCGACGACAGATATCTCGGTACTTGTCGCGGTGATTTCGCCCGTGGAGCAGTCGTAGATGGACCTTTCTCACACCTACACTTCAATCTCTTTGCATATTCCTTGCACATACTTGCTTTCTCCGTGCGATGCATCCCATTTTTCTGAACCACATCCACATCACTCCTCATCATATGCTTACCTGTCATGTATTCTTATGCATTCTAGCTGCTTCATCTTTCGACCTTCCTTCCCTTCGCCCTGACTCAATCCCCAGGCATGCTACGGAGTTCCAAAAACCCCGAGTTTCCAACATCATTAGCCAATGGCAATGACACAAGCCCCAAATTACAAAGGATCCCACTGAGATCCATGTGTACAGGTAGAGAAATACTAAGTTACGATATATTCAGCGCACGCGCGCGTGCATGCATGTATATTGATGCTACGAACAGACAGTATAGTACGGAACCCCCCTATTTTCTCCCAATGACATCGATGATGTTGGTGACACGCCACGGCCAACTGCGCAATCTTGGGGTGTGCTTAGCTAGCTAGACGACATGCGTCCGCGCGAGGAAACACGTTCGAACATGTACAGGTGAGCCTCCCAGGCTCGAGTTCCAGTTCGAACTTCGGATATGCATGCATTGGGCGGGGTTGCAATTGGACCCTGGTGTACTCATGCATAATGCGTCTGAGGAATTGAGGAAAAGCAATGCTGAGGGAAAGAGGCATCCAGAAAACGCAGCAAGCTGTGAGAGTGGAACGGGAAAGGGGGGAAACAGGTCGAACGTGATACACCAGTATGACTCTGAGCATAGCCAGACAGTCCTTTGAAGCTTTGAGCTTCACAAGCTCATATCAAGCTTCAGCCTCAAGCTTCAAGTCTAAAGCTTCGTTCAAACAAGTTGGGGTGCATGGAGCGGGGTCGCCATGCTAAGGTGGGTAGCATCGAAGGCCCGGGGGCGACCACATAGCCCATCGCCGATGCTGCCTGCCATATACTTAGCCATTTCTTTGTCTGACTCTGGAGCGCCGAATGCCAGTGAAACCTGCTGCCTGCAGGCTGCCATAGGCTGCCGTGCTCAAGCAGAATGGATCATGATAAAGTCGACGGCCGGCGCTGTTTGGAACACTTATAATCAGGCATTAAGGGACTGATTAAACGTGTATCTCTAATAATGTTCTACTCGAGAGCGACTCTCTCTGTGTTGCCGCTATGTATCACCAGCATCCCAACCCGTGAATGCGAAGCTATTCAACATGCACTGGCACGACTCGGACGTGTCGCCTTAAGAGTCAGATGGCCAGTGGATGACCGAGGAGATTAGATAACGAGGGTCGAGACGGTCCCTCTAGCCTCTCCAAGCCTGGATCCATATCCACCGCATATCTGCTATATATACTCCCTAAACGGTCTCGATATATCGGATATACCATCCCTCGACTCCTCTCAGCACTCCCTCTCCAGTCCAGCACGATCTCGAAGTATGTCCGAGCTCTCCTACCTCTCTCACGCGCGTTACGGCAAGGACAAGATCCGTGTCTTCCGCGTCGTCCGGGACGGTGCATGGCACAACATTGTCGAGTACAATGTCACCGCTCTAGTCGAGGGCAATATCGACGTGAGGTCAGTCGGCTGTAACTATTCTGTATCACAGTGTGCTCACAGGACTGGTCCAGTTACACCGAGGCCGACAATTCCGTTGTGGTTGCCACAGACTCTAGTATGTCTCCTCGCCTACCATTCTCCCTATGTTCGTCTCACCAATCCATCCGCCAGTGAAGAACATCACATATTGTAGGGATCTATCGTCTGCACCTACTGCCCGTTTCACTCAATCCCATTTCCCTCTGGCTAGACCTTGCGAAGACCTCTCCTCATGTCCTCGTCCCGGAGCGCTTCGCTCTCCATCTCGGCACCCACCTCGTGTCAAAATATGCGCATCTGAACAGAGCTTTTATCACGGTTGAACAGCTCCGATGGCAGCGTATCCCGATTTCTCAGGGTGTCGGCCAGACCCCAAAACTTCACCCCCATTCTTTCTATCGAGACGGCGATGAAAAGCGCACCGTGCAGGTTGCGGTGCGTCTGTACACGGCATTCCGCTAGTCATCTGTTGACCTTTCGACTCCCATATGACATCTTGTCGCCCTCCTTAGGTCGACGCTACCGCGGGCAAGGATAAGATTGTCGCACATGTGACCTCAGGATTGCAGGACCTTCTCGTGATCAAGACGACTGGGTCCGCGTTCGAGTCTTTCGTCCGCGACGAGTACACGACCCTCGGCGAAGTCAACGACCGGATCTTCTCGACCTCGGTCGACTTGACGTACACGTTCGCGCCTATCACCATCCCCAAGCCTGAAGATGGCGAAGGCAAGACCTTTGACGCACCGGTATCTGGTGATGCTGCGAAAGGTACGCCTTGGGACGGAGATGCGCTCGCGGCTGCAACGCGGGAAGTCACTTTGGAGGTGTTTGCTCTGGATGAGAGCGCGAGCGTCCAGGTATGTGTCCAATCGTGGATCGGTAGCGGATTATGAACCGCGTTATTTGTGCAGGCCACTCTGTACAAGATGGGTCAGCGGATCATTGCCGAGAATCCTCACATCATGACCGTGACGTACAAGCTTCCGAACAAGCACTATGTGCCTGTCGATATGAAGTACATTGGGATCGATAACACGTCTCCGTATGTCCGCATGGCGCCGCATGTTATGATGAGTTGTCTGACATGCAGGTCACCTATACAGCCCAAAGGCAGAAGTATTCGTTCCCCTCGCCGCGCCCAGGTACGGTAGTATGAAACCTTCATCGTTGCTCGCGTTGCTTACCACCGCCGTGCAGTGGCTTCATTACGGCGACTGTCTCGCGCAAGTAGACTCTGGGAGCGACAATGCCCTTGGACGCACATCTATATCATACAACATGGGGGTCAACGATAGAAGGCATGTACTCAGAAGAAGCATGCAGATCAGCCAATGTATGTAAATCTACATGTAACAAATAAGGAGAACTATCAGCAATCACAACATCTGAGGCTGCGGGCCATCAATCCAGAAGAACGATCGAAATCAGCATAAGTGCAAACCGTCCACAGAATTTGTACTACAGTATATTGGCTCGATCGTATGAACTCTTGGGTCCATTGACGACCAGAACTCTGGCGCACTAGTGCTTTGCTCGTAACAGCTACGGCTGGGAACAAAAAGCGTGATGCAATATGACATTCGGGCTTGAATTCATGATGATCGCTTCCCACCAGAGAGCATGTGCATTTCTTCCTGCCCTACATAAAAAAGCAACCGACCTGGCATGCTTGGAAAGATTCCCAAAAAGTGCAGCCCGCCTAGCTTGAGGCGATATTCATCTCCCCAGAAGTGACCCTCTTCCTCTTTGTATGGTTACTCCCGACTGAAGTTCTCCTCTAGCCATTCTGAGTCGGGCTGAATATCCCGAGGAGTCTGCATCGCCACAAGCCTGCTGCTTCGTAATGTTCCTCAAGCAACGTCAAATGCAGCCTCATCGGGCTACCTCATTCGGGCCTGTTAGCTTCCCATAATTGCGGCATAGATTCGCCGCCCACCACTCCCTCTATACATTACTTTGTCAGGCTGACAAAGGTCCGCTCGCCGGGGATTCCATATCAGGAAGGTCTGTAAGTTGGCGAGTATGATCGCACCTCTGGCATAGCTCTGAAGACTGGCCTGAAGCGTGTGCAGCCTCGGTGCTGTCTTCGGCCACTGGCTGGGGTATAAAGTCAGGACGAGCAAGCATAAGGTGTCAACAGCGCATCCGGGATTCCTCGCCACACTGATACTAGAACATTCATACAAGATCCCCAAACAACTTCTAACCTCTGCCCACGGTTTGCAATGCCTTCCTACGTCATCACAGGCGCATCTCGCGGCATTGGGGTACGCATTCCCATCCACGCTCTTCTTTGATTGATCTCATATTTCTGTAGTACGAGTTTGTCCGCCAACTGGTGCGCTCCCCATCCTTTCATCTCCCTAGATAGGAATCCCACTTATAACTTGCCCACAGAGCCAGGACAAGACCAACGTCGTCTTCGGCGCCGTCCGCAACCCCCATACGGCCACCAAACTATTCGCTCTCAAGAATACGTCTCACAACATCCATATAATCAATGCAGACCTCGCAGACGCTACGTCGTTAAAGGTGGGCCTCGACCTTATGTGGTCGTTTCTCCAAACTTAACTCGCTGTCATCGAACATCGCTGACCGATGTCGCAGGCCGCTGCCGCCGAAGTCGGGAGAGTGACTGGAGGGTCGCTTGACTACCTCATAAACAACGCTGCCTACGTTATTGAAGAGCACTCAAACCTCTCGATTGCCGAATTGCAAGTGCCATCCACCCTCGAACCGTTCACCCACACCAACAGCTGACATTCCCTGCCGTGATGGCACCGCAGCCCCGATGACAACACCCTCGAGGAAACCCTCGTCACCGCGGTAAGCATGAAGCCAAATCTCCCCTGTACGCGCTCTCACCGCGCTCCCCCAATCCATGAACCCAAAACAGTTCCGCACGAACGTCGCCGGCGTCGCACACACGATCAACGCTTTCCTCCCGCTCCTCCGCGCGAGCCCGATTAAAAAGGTGATCACCCTCTCGACCGGGCTCGCCGCCGCAGACTTCGTCCTCGGCTCCGGGTTTTCCAATAATGTCCAATACGTGATCTCCAAGGCGGCGCTCAACATGCTCATCGCCGAGTTCGCCGTGGCGCTCGAGGGCGAGGGCTTCACCTTCCTCGCCATCAGCCCCGGGCTCGTCAACACCGCCGAGAAACCCCGTGTGTCATCTCCCGTCGTCCCTGTGTATTGGCAGCAGGAGCTAATCTGGGTGTACACCGTCGTCAGCGACACCTGAGGAGGTAGAGGGCTTCAAGGCGATGGTGACGCATTTCAAGAGGCATTCTCCCCACTGGGATGGTGCCCCACTCACGCCCGAAACATCCGTTAGACTGATGCGGAACGTCATTGACAAGGTTGGACCCAAGGACTCGGGCGCGTTCGTCTCACATCTCGGAAACCAACAGTGGCTGTAAAGATACGCTGGATCGCTGAGTGGGATGTAGCTCAATGTGGCTTATGAGCTTTTTGCGCTTACAAGTAGCTTCGTGGAGACTCAGAGGAACTCTAGTTGACTATGTGGGTATGCATGATGTTAGACGGACTCACTAGTAGAAATACAATTCTCGGTGAACTCAGATAGGTACAGCACGCCTTTCTCTCTTCTGTCTCGAGCACATGCGCCAACGGAACCTAACCGGGGGCACTTCCATATAGCCCTCACTGCGAAGTCTTGATTTTCATATGCACCGACTTGGCCCTGGTCAACTGGTCGTACCCGAACTTGCTGAGACTGACGCCACGCCCACTGTCCTTCACCCCAGTCCACGCCAGCGCGGGATCGAGGTAGTCGCAGCGATTGAGGAAGACCGTTCCGGTATGTAGCTCGTCGACTATTCCGAGGAACGCCGCCTGCGACTCGGGGTTGGCCTCGGCGTTCGTCCATATCGACGCGGTGAGACCGTAGGGCGAATCATTCATCAGTGCGATCGCTTCCACGTCCGATGCGACCTTCTGAATACCGATGACGGGGCCAAAGGTTTCCTCCTGGATGAAATAGGTCAGGTAGGCCACCCCATTCCTCGTGAGATAAGATGAGACAACGGACCATCATGATTTCCATCGCTATGAGCGTATTACGTCAGCTCGGCAGAGTAAACGGAGAACGTTGGAACTGACTGTGGTTAACATCTACCAACACCTGCGGTGCGACGAATGCAGTACCTCTAAAGATTGATTCAGTCTACAATCCCATGTTCTTGACGCAAAGTACACCCACGGCTGCGCGGCCGGGAATAGATAATGTTCTTGACGCAAAGTACACTCACGGCTGCGCGGCCGGGAAAAGATCTTCTGGTATAAGTGCCTTCGCGCCAGCCTGAACTGTTCGAGCTTTGAGGACCCAGATCATGGCATCGACAGGTAGCTTGAACACTCACTAGCGGCTGTGACTTGCTTGCGTATCCGCTCCGCACTTGCGACACTGCACACCGGTCCAAGGTTGTGCTCAGGCTCGGTAGGATCCCCTAGTCTGTACTTCTATGAGGAAATGAGTATCTGTCAGGATGAAGGAGAGCAGACCACGACAACCTTGGTTATCTCGACAAATTGCTTGACAAACTCATCGTATATGGATTCATGCACATATATACGCTACATTCAAATTGTCAGCTAGCGGCGGTGACTGAAGGCTTCAAAGAGTGCACCTCGATAGCGCAGCAACTTTGCCCAGAGTTGAACATGGCACCTGAGTATAGTGGAGGACCATGTGAGTCAAGGCGGAGCAAACACGACCAATATTCCTTGGTTACCATCAACGAGCTCAGGGACTGTATAATTCAAGTCAGCGTCGGCACGCACGTATGCTGGGTCCTTTCCTCCGAGCTGCGCAGATCCTAATCAACAAAAACCCGCGTCGGTACAAATAAGATTCACCTCGAGGCCGACACCCTTGAAGCCCTTCGCTTCCGCAGCGGCGATATCAACGGCACGACCACCTGCTACGCTTCCGGTGAATGCAACAAAGTCGACGAGAACGTTCTTCACAGCCTTGGTCGTGAGCTCAGGGCTAAGATGGATAACCTGCAGCACATCCTTGGGAACACCGGCATTGTGAAAGGCAAGTGCGAAGCGCTCTGCTGCAAGAGGAGTCTGCGGAGAGGGCTTGAGAATCACCGCGTTGCCTGCGATGAGCGCGGGGAGGACAGAGTTGACCATCACGAGGTACGGGTAACTGGTGCGCAACGAAGCAAGGTGAGAAATGGACATGGATAGAAGAAGGGACAAAGTGTGCGTACTTCCAAGGCGCGATGACCAGCACAACGCCGAGAGGGGTTCGCTTAATGTAGCGTTTGAAGCCAGGCTTGTCAGTATCGGCAAGCGAGACATCCGCGAGAGCCTTCTCAGCAATGGAGAGCATGTATTCTGCACGTTCAATGGTGCCCCTTACTTCGCCTGGGACTTGTGACACAGGTCTACATGCAAATAGTTACATCTGTTCGCATCAGAAGAATGAGGTTTCGAAGCACATACCTTCCCATCTGGAGGGTGAGCTCTAATGAAACCTCATCGCGCATCTTTCCAAACTCCTCCTATGGACCAGCTGCAGTGAGCGCTGTGCTTCTACCGCGCACGGAGACATAGACGCACGATAAACTTCGTTCCAGTCCCAATGCGCTGCTGCAGTGGCACGCGCGCCCACTTTTCCTGTGCGGCAGCCGCTCGCTCAATGCTCTTGTTGAGCTGGGACTCGGAGGGATAGGTGCGGATCACGAGCGGTTGCTGATTGTGGGGGATCAGGGTGGTCTGCGACGCTGGGTCAGTATCCGTTTGAAGGATCGTGCCGGCTGGGTTCAAGGACATGTTATGTTTCGCACTGGATATATAGTTAGTATATGGACGAAGGAGATGACGATGTTTAATAGACAAAAGGCGGATGAGAAGTAAGGCTTGCTCGAGACAAAAGTCAGATCCCGCTCAGATTCTACTCAGATTGGTGAAGTCACAACTGCATCGGCCAGGCGATCGGCAATCTCCCGACTCTGTTGCTCGAATCCAGTCCGAATGCCAGCTTTTCGTTACCAATGCCATTGGGGATGGGTACTGCCACTATCCACCTATTCACCACTGTGTGCTCATCCTCGCTGTCAGCACAACGGGTACCAGCCACGAACGACCTATTTGCCATCGTCATGCACTGACTCACTTAGAACATCTGATATAGTCTGTCGCAGGCTCTCCCAAAGACGTCACCTCTATATATTGGGCGAACAATATCTGCACCTTGTCTATCCTTCTCGTACACCCAAGCACTGCACTCGAATATGATAGATGATAGTTGCGTTCCTCGTGAAAGGAGCATCGATACCTAAACGGTCACAAGTATGCAGAGGCGAGACTCTCATCACACAGACCGCAAAAGAGCTCGCGTTCAACTTTTGCTCCAGACATGCAGCTACTTACAGCACGCAACCTCGTTGCCCTGCAGCTCCAGCAAGGATCCCAGGAATTATCTGTGTCGAATGAATAGCTGGACATCGTATGTGATGCTCGTGAATGGCCGAAAGCGCTTTGTTCAGAAGTTGAGGTTGAGGATCGCCGTCAAGGTGATATCATTACAATACACACATTCCATCTTCAGATAGGAAGACAGCACTCATGGATCGTAACGAATGATACAAGGGTAAGTTGGCAAAGACAGTCAGTGAGGGAAGGGGGAGGATGATACAATTCAAAAAACATTTATAGGACTCAATGATCGCGGGATTTCCTGTAAGATTAGAGACATAGACTCAGACCAATGGCAGGGCACGATGTTTGAGTAGAACGCACCGGTATTCGCCCTCAGCAGCAACGCTGAGCTCCTCAATCTCGCCTTGCACGGTGGAAAGGGCTTCCGCAGCTGAAGCATAGAACATGAGTTGCGCCTTGGCAAGTTCGTTCAGGTTCTTCAGTGGTTCGGGCTGGCGAAACCAAGTGAGTTCAAACTTCATATAATACTTCCAACGTTGACGACTTACATTCTCGAGGACGGTCTTCATGAGCGTGATCGCAACCTCGGTCTTCTGCACAAGGTCGTCCTCTGCGTTCTCTACCTCAAGACGGGCGGCCTCCTGCCTCGCCTGACTGGCCGTCTTCAACCTGCACGCCCAAATACATGTAAGGTGCCACCCGGGACCATGTAATACCGTCAATGCTTCGCAACTCACGTCTGCTTGGCGGCATCAAGTTCAAGCCTGCTGACACGGACTGCCTGGCGTGCCTTCATCGCGACAGCGATGCTAGTCGAGAGCGTCGTCTGCCATGGGAGGAGGAAGCGTTCTTTAATAACAATATCCTGTTCGACGCGCGCGTCGGCGATCTTCTCCCAGGCGCCCGAGTACGCATGGAGGGCCTTGCCGAGTTTGTCCTGACTGGTGCCGACGGTCGACTGGATGGCGGCGGTGGCATTAGTAGCAGCGCGTCCGATGGCGTGAGGGAGGGTCTTGTGTTGCGGAGCGGTCGGAGAGACGGGGGCCGGTGTGGGGAGGCTAGTACCCTTAAGGTTTGCGGCAGCGAAGTTTGTGATACCTTGACCAATGGTAGTACCGAGCTCTGTGATCGACTCTTGGATTTGGGTGGGATAATCGTATGTCTCGGACTCGTAAACCTTCGTAACCCTACATGAAAGGAGTTCGGGGTCGGTGCGCAGTAAAAATGGGAAGTGATAGGAGAACCCACTTGAGCAGGGCAAGGTGTGCAACACGGAGGCTGTCGACGCGAGCTTCAAGATCCTTGTACTCTGTGGTTCGTAAGATAATCTGTACATCCTCCTCATGCATTGGGTCAACGGGGACGTACCTTGAGGAAGCTCAGTGATCTCTTCCGGGGCAACCTGGCCGAGACGCTCCCGTGTTGCCTGAACGCTTGACTGGAAGCCCTTCGCAAGCTTGTTGGCGGACTGACCGAGGTTGAGGCCCGCGATGCCGGATTGAAGCTTGGTCCAGCCGTCCATGTTAGTCGATTGGGAGAGATAGTGAGAGAGGATAGTGAGAGAAAGGAGATGGAGAGCACTAACGCTGTGCAGCTGCGTATACTGTACACAACTTGGCGGATATGGCCTGGAATTGGAAGGATATTGTCGCGCTGCAATCGCGGTTCCCGGGGTCTTCCCCGACGCGCATGCACTGACACTGCACTGACGCGGTCCTCGACGCGTAACCTCAGCCGATCTTATTCCACCGTCGTACTTCCACTTGTCCTCTCACTGTACCACTAAGATTGAATCAATATGGCGGCAGCGTCGGTATACTCTGGCCCTGGTTTTGACTTCACCAACGAAGTGAGGTGTGTAGTATATCCGAATCACTCAGACATGCCATTGACCTGAATGCACCAAGGAACACCTTCTTGACCGAACGCGGCATCCCACTGCCCAAGGCCACCAGCACAGGTACCACTATCGTAGGATGTCTCTTTAAAGACGGAATTATTCTTGGCGCGGATACTCGTGCGACAGAGGGACCCATTGTTGCAGACAAGAATTGCGAGAAGGTGCGCGCATTCTCCACCTTCATATTCTTTCATATCGCTGAGCTACGGCTGGTCGTCCTTTCCCCAGATCCATTATATCACAGATAACATTCGATGCTGTGGTGCAGGTACTGCTGCGGACACAGAATTCACCACCGCCGTCATCTCCTCAAACATGGAACTGCACGCACTCTCTACCGGTCGCAAACCTCGTGTAGTGACTGCAATGACCATGCTCAAGCAGATGCTCTTCCGGTACGTGACTTGCGTCCTGAGGAGTTCCTTGCATCACTGATTAGACCCATCCAGATATCAAGGGCACATCGGTGCTGCCCTTGTCCTTGGCGGCGTCGATGTGACCGGACCACAACTCTTCACCATTCACCCACATGGTTCGACGGACAAGCTTCCATATGTCACTATGGGTTCAGGTAGCTTGGCAGCAATGGCGGTGTTCGAAGCGAAGTGGCAACCAAACATGGAGGTACGTGCTCACCTTTGCTCACTTTGACTCCCTTCGCCGACCTCATCTGTTGCTCTACGACACCCTTCATTTCCCCACTCATAGCGCGCTGAAGCACTCGACCTCGTCTGTGCTGCGATTTCCGCTGGTATTTTTAATGACCTGGGATCTGGGTCGAACGTCGATGCATGCGTCATCACCGCCTCTCACACCGAGATGCTCCGCAACTTCGTCAAGCCCAACGAACGAGTACAAAAGGAGCGCTCCTACACCTTCCGTCGCGGAACAACCGATGTCAAAAAGGAGGAGATTCACGCACTTGTCGTCGAGGAAGACATCACACGCATTTTGAGTGGTAGGGGAACCGAGGAGGCGATGGACACGAGTTAGATGCTGGACAGGGAGACCTTGGGACGACGGTACAACGTGTAGGTGTGGCTGTAATTGTACTTCCTTTTGAACTGCATTCCTACCCCCATACTCGTCGTTCAATATTTCTGAAACGACACGACAAGTGGTCACCCACCGATATATCCGTGCCGTATTGCGAGTGACTTGTAGACGGGAGTGAGGGTCCAGCCGACGCAGGTACGCCATAACACGTTCCATGACTGACAATTATCACGTACAGTGACACCAGGCGCACACGATGCCCGGCTGTCTATGGCGAGTGGAGGACCAGAAGCGGAGGCAAGTGATCCACGCTTGCGTTCTGCTGCCTTCTTCCGCTGACCTGGCATCTGCGATGTCATTGCTGCCGATAGACCGTGAAGATGCTCTCGCCCACTGGATGGCACGACACAACGTCTCCCTCGACCTCATCGACCATGGCGAGCCGTGGCCCGCACAAGTTGCATGTGTGGCTGACCTCTTGGATGTGCCAAACGTTCGATCCGAGCATGGTGGGGTACAGAGTGCACAAATGCGAAGTTCCGTGGATTCTGTTTGCGAGTACGCGTGTCAGTGGCGCAAGTCTCATGCCGATGAGCCCTTCCCTTGGAATTTCGTTCTTGCAAGCATGATGGAGAAAGTCCCCAATGTTACAACATAGTAAATATCTCAGCTTTCCTAGAGCTGCCTAGCATACTCATGCAGATTCCCTAGCTTCGACTGCGAGTTTATCAAACCCAGGCCCGTGGAATTGACAACGAGTGCTGAGGATGATCGTGATGTTGGTGGTTATGCGTCACCCAGGGGCACAGCCAGTTTACTAGTAATGTTACCAGTGGAATCTTTAAGTAAGTGATGTCGTATTCTCGTCAATGTTGTCATACCACTGAGATGCGCTTCTAAAGCTGTGGATACCACGCAGGCTGACGAGGACTTCTTCAACGTGTTATCGGATGCCCTTGCGTATCATGAGGCAGCTATGTCAAACACCAACACCAACCAAGACCCAGAATCGAACGAGGGCGCTAGTTCGGGCGTGATGGTTCGCCTTGACATGTCGGACGCCTCCTCAATTGTCACACTCTACATCGTTGCCGACCACACGGACGACTCTGAGATCAGCATCGAGGTCGAAATTCATGACGAAGAGGACTATGTTGTGGAGGGTTCTCACGACACCTCCAGCGAGCGCAATAAGCGGGCAGACCGTTCAGAGCCGTTAGGAGCAGTCTCTGTCAACATGGTGTACAGCAGCGCCAGTCGTTGCAGCATCGAACCTCCAACTTCGGCGTCATGCTCGTCTTCCCCAAGTGCAAACCCAAATTGTGACTCCTCTCCCATATCCTCTGCTCACTCTATGACTCCGCCATTGCCGTGGGCACTCTATGACAATCTTCCGTCCCACACTCTGCAGCAACATCTCTTCCCCTCTCCGTTCCATCCCGTCCCGCTGGTTCCTCTGCTATGTGGTGCGGATGAGCGGAACATCGTGCCACTCATTTGTAGCAAACTGCACCACCGCAGAGCATTGGGCCTCGACTGTCCTGTAGTGGGCATCCTGTTGCTGCGAGGGCAGAGCAGGTGGTGCGAGATGTTGTTTGGTTGGCTTGAGTCTGAGGCTGACATGCGGGTGGGAGCAAGCACTCTGGTATATGCCCTTGCTGTGTCTGGAACCGTTTCTACGTGTGCTCATACCTCTATCTTGGGCAGCCTCGAGCACACATTGTCGCCGCGAGGCTTAGTCTCAGTTCACCTGTCCACCGAAGCGTGTTTGACTTGGGATCCGCAGAAGACGTACTGTGCCTGACGCAGTTCCTCACAAAACTAGGGCCACATATGGCTGAACTAATGAGAAGATCGGTCGCAGATCGAATGATTCCTGCTTGCCGCCCCGTGTGGAGGGCGGACACTCATTTTCTACGAACGAGCGCAAGCCATGCGCGCGATGAGCGAATTCTGCTTTGGGCACATGAAGTCCAGTGTACCAAGTAAGCTCTTAATTGAGCAGCTTCGCTACGATGCTGTGATGATTGACTGACCACGACCGTCTCTAGCGAGATGGATGAAGACGAAGACGACTTCATCCTAAAACGTGGAGCGAAGAGGATATCTCTGTACGTCTATAGCCCATTGTCTCCATAGAGTACTCACGGCCTTTCTAACACACCAGCCTTCGGGACCATGAGTTTGATTCCGATATCATGTTGCGCAGACCATCCCAGCCTTCGGGACCATGAGTTGGATTCCGACATCATGTTGCGCAGACCATTAAGGTCCCGAGCTAGTGTCACCAAGTCGCCATGGGGCCACCATGACAATACTGGCGATTATGCTTCTGGTACTCTATACACAAACTCGGGACATATACGCACATCGTCCAGTCTATCCAACGAAGTCCCCGTGGGTTCTACATGTTCATAGTAGATCACATCTCTCACAGATAACTTCTATGGCCAGGGCTCTGAGCGAGATGAACTTTCCACGACCGTCTACGAGACAAGCGACAGCACTGCTTCTACTGTTGCACCGTTTTCGAACCGCCGCTGCAAGGCTTCCGGCACCATGTTAGAACGTGTCTGTACCGCGTTTTTTGCATTGTACACTCGCAACGATGCCTCAGAAGACGGTTGCTTTCCATAAGCGAACCGAACGGAGAGATCATGTTCTTTAGGCCCTGACAGCGATCGTACGCAAGGGCGATATCTATGCTACTGAGGCTCCATTACCCCCCGCCGTACAGGGCAGGACTAATACTTGCATACAGACAGCTCTATACTAGTTGCAGCGACATCAGAACGATTAGGGATACATAGCTAATACAGTAATCACTTATAAATTGTAATTAGTAAAGACTCACTGCTGAGCGAACACAACTGTTGTCCACCGAGTCTGACTTATAGTGCACCTTCGCCATGCGCATGCTTTATTCTGCTAGCGTGTGCGTGACGCCTCAGCATTGTATTCGTACTGCCCTCCGAACATCGACCTCCATGGGCACCCTCACTGGACGATGCGTCTGGGCTGTTGAGTGTTCACCCGATGTGACCTGCTTCCGCTCTGAGCACGAACCATAAGAAGGGATGCGCACACGCTCCTGGTCTGCTGTCCGCAGACCTCAGCCCGACTGCAGATGCGCATGCGGTGTACAGTGATACCCATCAAGTGCACGCACAAGGGCGCAAAAAGCGGCAGTTCACGTCATGTGTTACGGTCATCTACCTTCGAGTCGTTTAACTGCGGTACGCGTAGATGGTCGGGTGTAGGGGAACCTAGACAGCACTGGCAAGGGTCGCCCTATAGAGTAACGCCTTGAGAGCTATGTGTGCTTGATCTTCAAGAATGGTATTGAGTAAGACATTCCAAAACTGTGCAACATATGGGCCGCACCTGCGTTCGGTGAACTTCTTGAGTACCAGCTGATCAATTGAGTTTAAGGAGGAATTTTCACTAGTCAAATCGCCGCGTGGGAGTACTGCGCGCCCGCGGGCACTCCTATCTGACATGGCTCGCTCGCGAGCTTTCCCCCTAGCGCGACCGCCGCGTCTCGACGCAATCGCTCCACCGACTCATTAGCAAGCGAGAGGGGAGAAAAGGAGCTCTCTCGCCTCTCTTTCCTCCCTCCACCTCGCTTGCTACGTGAGTCTTCGGAAGTTCAGCTTCGTGCGCGCAGCCGGCTGACCGCCACTCTTCTCCTCCTTCCTCGTCCAGTAGCCAGCTCGTTTAGCCTTATTTTTGCCTAGCCTGGCTGCGGTCGGTCGCCAGTTCTGAGATTTTCGAGGAGTTTCACCCCTGTCCATTGCATGCATGATCATCAGGCGCACTGGCGAAGGATCGCGACCACAACGTCTACTGCATGTGGCGGCAACGATGACAGCGCAAGTTTCCATGTGGTCCTGAAGTGTGCCAGACTGAAAGTATACGCAGACGAGGATACAATAGATCAGTCCATCTTCCCAATAAGGTACAGCGAGTCCATGGGCACACCTCAACCTGCATTACACCACACGTTCCCATACACGTCTTGCGCGATCCCCGTCTTGCCCCCACCCACTTCCCCATCTTCCCCACTGTCGATAAACCCAACGCCATAGCTGCTCCCTGCCGTGAACCGTGGCAACGGGCACTGGAAACCCAAGAACGTCGGGCACGCACGGTCGGCGGCATTGCACGTCTCCAAACACGGTAGCAGAGTTTGGTATTGAGACGAGAACGCCGGCAGGGCAGGGTTGCGCGGTGTCGCACCTGCCTTGACGTCCTGCAGCGCTGGGAGCAGAACTTGTGCGCCCTGTGTGTCTGACCCGGCCACGGACTCCGGTGGTGCCTCCCCGCATCGCGGGAACGAAACAGTACAAAGCCAGGTGCGATAGGCCTGCTGGCAGTCCGCACAAGTAACGAGCGGGCTATATTGGTCCCTCCCACAAGCCAGGGTGGTGAGCGTTGTCGTGAAGTTGGCCATGATGGAGATGATGTTGTCTGCGATGTCAGATGGGATCGTGGCTGCAGTGTGGGCAGTCGCGGGCACAGGAGGAGGGGCGAGAGGGACAGCATAGGATATGGAAGGGCAAAATGCGAGATTGTGCACCAAGGGGCAATTAAATGACGCTGTGGGCATTATTTCGTCAGTCCGAGTTCGTGAGGTGAGTACTACGCTAGCATTCGAACGCACCCGATTTGGTCACAAAATTAACTGGTAAGGTGGGAACCAGCTTCCCCGTCTGCAGCATGTACGCTGTGTAGTTTGTGCGCGGCGTGAGTCCGCCCACGAGCCATTGCCACCGCCATCCCTGAGAGTCGCGTAGCCATAGCCCTTCACTCTGACTCGGAGAGCGGACGGTAAGTGTGTTGTCTCGCTGGGCAGCAGCACGGATGGCGCATGTTGTACGCGGCGAGGACTTAAGTGTCGAAGAGGATGTTGTCGTGAACACCAAGGAGTAGTTGCGCGGATTTGAAGGTTCGGATGGTGGTGTAGGATTGGCGGGAGGAAGGGTATAGTTGGGGTAGGACGGCTGGTCCATTGGTTCGGGAGAGAATGGGGGAGAGAAGATGAGAACTTGGTTTGAAGTGGTATCTCCCACGTAAGGGTAGTCCAGCTCGAGGGTTGCATCTTCACAAACGTCAGCATGCTACACAAAGTACAAAGTAATGTTTGGAAACCCACCCCCAGACGAGACGAGGAGCTCAAACGAAGCCTCGGTGCTTCCTCTCAGCACCGCGAGCTTCCCACCATCTGTGAGCATCCCTTGCCAACTCGCAGACCCCTCCTCCCCCAAAGCAAGTTCGAACACGTTCACATTATCCACGTCTCCCGGTCCCAGCTTCGGGAGTGTTGTATCATTCGTCACAAAAAATCGTGGAGGATTGTCTGCATTTGCACATAGAGCAACTGAAATGTACAGCGGGTCTGCACTTGATGGTAAGTCCAATGTTGGAGGATTTGGCAAATTCGTAGTGTTGACAGCCAGTACGGTATCTATGGAGAGCTGTTGTTGGGCATGGACAAAAGAGAGAAATGATTGAATGACGGCGAGGAGCGATAGAGGCAAGAGCATCATGACAGCAGTCAGTCCCAAAACATGAGTATGTCGTTGTACTGGCAGATGAGAGCGAGGATGAGCTTGAGGAGGTGACGGTACTACTACTAATTGGATCTCACTCACTCTTGAACTTTACTGAGACTGTAGTAGCGGAGCGCCCATATAGACGCTCGTCCCCCAACTGAATGGCAGCAATTAATGGTACCTCCCACGTTTTGACATTCAACGTTAACCACCAAGGAACATGGCTGAACACGGAACAGGAGACAGTAGCTCAGATCGTCCGCGGAGGAGCACTCGCACTCCTGCCAAGATTCAAGCAAAAATCTCACAACCGGACTCTCCTGTGCAAAGCAAACGGAGAGGACGAGACATACATGAGAAGACGCCCGCAGAGCTACTCGACTATCTGCTCACAAGCTCCAAGAGCAAACTCACAAAGGTTGAGATTGCAGTAGGTGTGAACCCCGACAATGTATGGCACCTTCCAATGATCAACTATATAGAACATCATAAACTATAGCAACTTTTTGGATCTCTCAAAAGAGTCCCAGTCGCGTCTCTGTGCCTTACTCCCGCCGACGGCTTTCGCTACATATACACCTGCTGTGTGTGCCACCCACCCGGACCTCCGTCTCTCTTCACAGTCCCAACCCACCGATGAAATGGACGTTGATAGAACACCCGC
The DNA here is from genome assembly GCA_000743315.1 of Lignosus rhinocerotis TM02. Classification (NCBI taxonomy): domain Eukaryota; kingdom Fungi; phylum Basidiomycota; class Agaricomycetes; order Polyporales; family Polyporaceae; genus Lignosus; species Lignosus rhinocerus. The sequence continues at coordinate 6,484 of KN050041.1, read as the reverse complement.
TACCCTCGACCCAGGCGTATTTACATCTTCGTTCTTCCTCTCCGCAGCGCACTCCTGGCAGGACCATCTCTTCTCTTCCTGGCTAGGGAAGAAAGCATTTGTTGTTCTTGAAGAGTTTTCAAAAGGTGCATCAGATGGTACTCTCCGAGCAGAGTGGAAAGATGAAGTATGGGAGCAAGAACACTCGGCGGTGGACTCGCGATCCAAGAAGTAAGATTAGTCTACACATACGTCAATGCTCATCGTACTGAAAATCACTTTGACGACCTTAGGAAACAGCCTTCTGCTTTGGACTTAACTGTGCTCGCCAAGCTGGGACTGCTCCAGGAAGGCGATGTCTTCGTGTACAAACGATGTTTCCCAGGATTGAACATCACTGTCGAAAAGGACCTCTTGGTATGCATCAAAAACTTATCCCTTACCCTCGGTCACCTGCTAACTTCGTCGATCCAGGTTGATCTCGTCAATCCCACCTCACACGCGATATCCTTCCTCCTCTCCCCTGGCACCCAGACCTCACTACATCCCTCCCTCCTCACCAAGGGCACTCGCGAATATGACGGAAAAGTCCTCTCAATGGAAGACATTACTGACCCTGTCGCGCTCGAGCGGGGCGTCCTTGACGTGGACGGGCGCGTCAGCGCGTCTGATAAGGCTATTCAAGACGCCACTACCTGCTCTGCTCCACACACCCAGTCCGGTGCGCCTTCAGAGGAGCTGAAAAACGTCATTGCAGTGCGCGCATGGAAGTCTCTCACGGTGTGGCGTTGGCGTGAAGATATGCGCGAGCGAGTAGAACTGCAACTAACACAAGAAAGAGGGGGGCGGGAAAAGGTCGCGACGCTTTTCTACCTTCGCGGCACTGTGTGATGGTCCCTGATAGCTCAGGTACTTGTGTATGTTCATCCAAGATGGTAGACTATGTGTCACATATATAGTCTGGCCGATTTGTGCTGTAGTACACATCTCCTCGAACGCTACACAGTAGAACTGAAGATCTTGGTGGTATCTCGCCATACCCCCTGCCTTTAGCGACTGACAAGGCTACTCGCACCCCACCGGAACCAGGACGCGGGCTGAGTTGCACTCTTGATGCACGGACGCAGGAGCAATAACATGAGTCCACGAGTCAAAGAGAAAGAAGGCGCTCTGAGATGATATGAACATGTATTAGTCCCTGCGCTTCGACTAACCCGAGCGAGCACGTAAATAATATCCATGCGAGCTGACAAGATCACAGCCCCGTGTTACAGCAAGGTCCGAGTCCATGACAACTACAGCCAGCTATCCAACCCTTCTAAGGGACAGCATGACTGCTACGAGAAGTAGGCTGATGGAGGTCTCATGCCTGTGAAAGAGTGTCATGATCTTCCGAGTCGCTCCGGACCCCATCTCCACTAATCGTCGTTCCAACGTCGTGGTCATCGACGGATTCCACAACAGTGTCTCGATGTCCAATTGACCCCACAACCCTTGCGAATCTGAGCGTCCCACTCCTAGTGGTGTCAATTGAAAGATGCAGATGGTCCGGGTTATCGGTAAGATTCCTCGTCTGACTAGCAGCTTCCTGAAGATGGATCAGGAATCGAAGGACTAGCGAAGACGTCAAGCTAAAGTGCAAACAGTCAACCGTAATTCAAACCGCAAGCGACTCGAATTTTGAGCTTACGGTGACGTGAATGTGGTGAGTAAACTTGCGTCTCCAGTGTCGCCGTCGAAAACCTGAGCAATGGTGTCAGTACGGATTTTACAGGGGTATACTGATAGTATGACGCACAGAGAGAAGGGTGAAGAGAAGATGAAGCAAATTCAACACGAGCAACACACTGCATTCAATGTTGCTGAGCATCAAGCCAGAGTACGCCCGGAGCAAGACTAGCAGACGTTATATAGCTAGCATGCTCACATGAAGTAGATTGTGCCTGCATGATGGCATAATGCGTCAACAAGCACTGTGCGACAAGACGTGAGATGAAGACCGACCATCCCGCAACAAGACAAATGACAGAGTCTGTGGCTTTGTCATAAATAACCGGAATGTCCCCCTCGAGTCGGACACAGTTGAGAACGTGATAACGATTAGCAGGATATCTACGGCAATGAAGCATGTCCTTGATATGACGACACCTTGTCATTTATTGAATGTGATGCAACTTGTAGCACTATCGGAGAACGTACCTCTGTGTGCACCATAACAAAAGTACTATGAGCCATATTTCATATGTCAAACGATAAAGGCTTACTTCAAGGCGATTTCGGGAGGCAAATTGATGATGACACTGCAGCCAATGAGCGGATCGACCTCCCCCTTCACTCCAGCAACATTCGCCAAGGCCTATTTGGATGATGTGTGAGTTTGAAGTGGAGTCTCAAGCGGAGCACATACAACGTTAATTCCAAGTGGAACCATGGAGACAATCATTACCAGGATGGCGAGACTCCATCGCTGTGTCAGCGCGTACGCTCGTAGCGTGGAAAATGCTGCTCATGTTAAGTAGTGTTATCTCACACAAATGATACTATGCCTCACCCGCCCAGGGCACAAATTCGAGAAGTTGTAAACTTTCGCCCACCTTCTCCATAATCGAGCAACTAACCCCAGTGATATCAGTCAGCTATCGACTGTCATGAAATTGTGGGACGGTTCAAACCTCTGTTCTGCTGTCAGCATATCTTGGCCGACCGACAAATACATGTGTAATCACGTACCGAATCGGAGAACACTGGCAAAGAGATAGCCAAAGAGGTAACGTGGTTTGCCAGGGCGATATACTTGTTAGCAAGGAACAACACCGACGCGCCGGTCGCCTTGCCCAACCAGAAGTATTCGACCTCGCTCCCGATTGTGATTATGCATTCGTAGATGAAGAGCACTAGGTGATAATATGGTGATTGTGTGTAGTGGTTCATGAGTAGCGTACCTGCTGCAGCTGTGTTGCAATAGTTATTGAGGAGCCTTCGGGCCCCGATGGGATCAATCAGTCTATGTTACACAGCTCATAGATCTACTCACTCAGCAGTGTAGTATGCCCCATAATCGAAATCTGTAGAAGACATTAGGTTAGTTGCTTGAAGATCGAGAAGTGCGGATCCCAAGCTTCGACTTTATACTGCAGCATACGGATGTCAAGGAGACTCAGATCCCACCACGAAGGACAGAGGCGAAGCTGCGCCTACGGGCTCTTGGAGACGAACGCTAGGTGTTATACCTCCGCCGCAGCCGACTGGCCATGAATATGCAAGGACCCGTGCTGGAGAAGACAAAATGACGTTCAGTTTGTGTAGACCGTTGCAAGCCCAAGGCAACGCCGTAGTACAGAGACGATGTGCTGTGCATTCGAACAACTTCGACTGATACCGTCTGCCATTGCAATCTACTTTCGGAACATTCGAAGCAGTATACGAACATAGAAGGCAGATTTACCAATAACGGCAACCACATGCTGTGGATAGTTCTCGTAATATGTTGGCCCGTTAAGTCTGAGCTGTCATGTGCTAAATGGTCCTACACTGCGGCACATCATGAAGAAGTACCTTCGGTGATATGGCGTCTGATCAGAGCGACACCCAACGGACACATTAACTCTGAAAGGGTGTGACTTACCGACAATCGAACACAGTGAATGAGCAGGAAGAACAGGATGCAGTAATCGCGCGGCTACCATGAGTCAGTGCAGCATTCGCAGCAATCACAAACAATACGATGCGCAAACACTGTGGGTATTTGAAATTGAAGCAGGAGGTCCAAGTATCCGAGTGAGCAGCCCAATGCCATGTAGTAATTGTCCTACTCGTTGTAGTCCTGTCCTATTCCATCCCCTTCGGACATTCCTCAGGACAAGAACGCTCAAAAGATGAGCTGAACTTTGACGTCATAGCACGAGTTGATATCGTACCCCTTGCCCGTTGTAGGCTTGAACACAATGTTGTTCTGTGTGCCGTGCATGCACAACGAGAACGAGTCTGTGTCACCGTTCGCGGCGAGGAATGGATGACCAGTGCCATGACCCGCGGGATCGGTATCCGCCTGTCGTGAATATGGCCGAAGGGACGGCAGCAAAGGCGAAAGAGATCGGAATCGAAGCATGAATCAGATTGGAGACAAGCGAGGCTGAAAAGAGAAAAGGGAACGCACCACCGCACAATAGATCTGGGCACCCTGGAGGGGATCAATCGTGTTGCTCGCCACAAATGCAACTTCCGCGCCTGACCCAACGACCAGGCCAGCCGCCGGGACCATGTTCGGGCCAGAAGGAACCAGTCGGCCCTGCGTGAGGGAAATGGTCGGGTACTGATCGAATGGGAACGACGCGAAAGTCTATGCGCCCGATGGGGAAGTGTTCACGTGAATAGATGATGTGACAGGCAAAACCCATTGAACACGTACCGAGAGGACCTTTAACGACGCGCCATCAATGGCGCCAGCCTGGCCGAGGACGAGTGGAACCCCAGTGTTGTTCGCGTTAGGGAGAGACGTATTCCACGCGGCCAGAGTGAAACTGGACAGTGTGTCGAACGCACCAGCCCCGAGACTGCTGCACGAAGGGCTCATCCGCTTGATAGCGGGAACGGCAGCGACAGCAGTAACAGCCGCAAAGCCGAGGGTGAGGAGACTGTAGGCGGACCTCATGATGCGGCTGGAGAGCGGCGAACGGAAATCGAACGACAGGGGAGAAGAGAAGAAAAGGCGAAGGGGACGAGGCAAACACCGCGTACCGTTGGGGAGCTTTTTATCCGCTCACCTGTGTCCCTTCACAATGCGGCTGCTTTTGCTGTCAGATCCGAATCCGCGCCAAAGGTATGGGCGGCGTATATAGTTGGGCGTAGTTGTGCCGTCGTGGGTGCGAGATCAATTGGCCATGATCTATCCTCTGTATGAAATGGCAGGAGTGAGTTCTGATGCCTGAGTCTCTTTGGCTGGAATCTCTTCAAGCAGGTCAAAAGAGTACTCAACATAGAAGGGAAAGGGCATCGTTCATACAACAATCGCCGCGCTCTCCCATTGGTCGACTCGGGTGTGAATACATTGTTTCCAGTTATAACTCCGACGGCGCTGTTTATTCAATGTGTCTTTTCTTGAGCATCTTGAGCCATCCGTTGATTGTCGGAGGATTCCGGCGAATATCCGGATCTATCGGGATGCTAGTGGATTGTAATATAACATTTATCACATCGTTATAGACTAGCTAGACTACCAGGATATGACTAAACACATCATGATGTATTCACTAATGTGGGGATGCCATAGACGGTGCAATTGATTCAATCAAGACTCGAGCATCAAGAAAACTCAGATGCACCATACATCTATGAGCTACATGGATCAATGATACGGGTAGATCACACGAACTGTAGGCTGGTTGTCCTTTGCGGCATCCCATGCAGAACGAACCTCAGCCGCTGACTGGAACGTCAACTGCTGCGGGTCAGCGGCCACGCGGCGGACAAGCTCAAGCAGCGTGCCAAGCTGCCCCTGGCTCAGGCCGGCCTTGAGTGCAAACTCGGCAAACTCGAAGTCGGTGCGCGACTTGAAAGGGTGCCACGGTACAACTCTACGGAAGTCTTCCAAATGGAAGAACGAGGGGGGCTTATTAGCCCATAGATGGAACTCTGTCTTGAAATCGTCCTCCTGTGGTTCCCACTCAACGTTGTCAGCCGACGTTGAGTGAGGGGTGAGATTGGATGATGAGGGAACACGAGCATCATCGACGTGAGCATGGACGACGCGCGTGGGGACATCATCGTCGACACGGGTAGGGGCATTCGAGCGATGTGCGTTGTCCACGTGAGGACCATTCTGCTTGGATAACGAGGCGGCCATGGGCCATATGTCCCGGCTGCGAGGTGGCGGCGCGCTTCGAGATGTCTTCTTTCGGGATTTAGGAGGGCGCGTGGGCGCCTGAGGAACCGGCGGCGCTTCTGAAAGCAGGCGCATTAGTAAATGCACAATGTATCATCATCAACACTAGCTTACCAGGTGCATCTTCCCAGTCATCATCCACTGTGCATTGTCAGTATAGTAGGAAAAGGAAGTACGTTGAATAGACTTACGCCCAAGAATTGAATTTAAGGTAGGAGGCGCGCCCAAGAGACGGCGCGGAGCCTTAGGCACATGATCTACTGACAGCCCGGCCTGCTGAGCATCTGCTGAAAATGTTTGCATAGTTAGTAGTCAGTAGAATACATGGATGTAGATGATGATTTACATACCAGCCTTCCTCTTCCCTCTCAGTGCATGCTCTGCAAGGATCTCACCCGCCTTACCTATCGAGCATTTGTGGGCTTTCTTTCTGGTGAGTAGCTCCCCACAGCGCGGGCAAGTGATGGGGCCTTTACTGTTCATAGTGGCGGTGTGGCGGAGCGGTGGTGAGAATGACGTGGCGGGGGGATAATCTCAGGCGCTTAGCATCGGGATGGCATGCCGAGCATGCCAATGCGCGCCTGTCATCAAGATACACATGCTAATGACTTGATGTAATCAAGA